>PYSP01000115.1:0-104639 GCA_003049395.1 Pseudohalonectria lignicola
GAAGAAATGAAACACAGCAAACTATGGGCGCCAAAAGAGGGAAAGGACAACGGAGGGGACGAAGGAGAGTGAGGAGTAGATTCGGGACTCGGCAGCGACGGCAGGGTTGGCAACTCGGCGTTACTTGTGCGTGCCTGACTGTGGGGTCATCCAAGGAGGCCAAGGACACTCAAGGCTCTCAAGCAATCAAGGCTCTTAAAGGTCATCCCAAGACTGGAGAGACTGGTGGTGGTGGATAAGTTTGCATTGCCCACAAGCGTTGCGGAGCGACCCACAAGATTCCGCGTAATGCTCTCACCTTGGCTTCCGTGGCTGTTAAAAAGACCCTATGAGAGTCTGTCGTCAGTCAGAGAAGAAGTGGTTAGATAGGGATGGCCGTTGGTCGAGACCGCGAGACCCTTATCGCCGCCCAGAACTTCTACATCATCATGCCTCCCCACCAGGTATGCAGGGGTGGAACGTTCAACCATCTGTTCAACCAGTTGCTGCGAGAAGAGACGGCCAGCATTCAGATTGCGGATCTCTGAGGCAGCCTAGACCTCAACGCCACCACTCTAGCCATTGGAGAAATCGTTGAGAAAGTTTGACTACCTACCTACCTAAGGTACCCATCTGTTAGTACGTCGCCCGCAGTCCTTTGCAGCTAGTACGATGTAAGACGGTTGGGTTGAAGTTGAAGGGAAGCAGGGATCCGAGGAGGCCACGGCAGTTCGAACTGCAAAGATGCCCTACATACCTTCCATTCCAATAACCTAAAGCTTGAGGTAGGCGACCAATGGAAAGAGACCTCGTCCTCCACTACGGAGTAGATGTGGACGATAGACGCAGGTTTCAGGTTACGACCCGATCGACTAGGCATCCTCCATTCCACCTATCCGTTTATGAATGGCGCATCAGGGTCTCAATCAACAGTGACGGGAGAGGCCGTCCGTATCCGTAGGTGACCTGGGATGACAGACCATCATGAGGAGCTCAGCCAGTCAAGGAGTAAGAGAAGGCAGGCAGGACAGCAAGCTCAGGAAGCATCAACCAAACCACCTAGTGCAGGGCCGCCGGGAGATCGGCACTGGACAGTCGTGACCTCGTGGGGTCGTCTGTCCCGTCTTGAGTCTCGGCGAATCAACTGCGTACAGAGTAGTAATCCGTACATATTGCGTAAGGCGCGACCCGCCGGCTGTCGGCAGACCAATCATGGACAAGTGCGCCAACCTGCGTCAACTCAGTACAGATCAGGGAAGGCTTGGCCACCGAAAAAAAGGAAGAAAGAGGCAAAGGAAGGAAAGAGCATCGTGACAGAGCCTTTTCATTCAAGGAAGCCATAGGTACTGGGTCCTCCCACGAAAAACGACGGGAAGGTGGAATGATGTATAACCCACGCTGTACCAACTTACGCAGTCGGCAGTCGCTCAGCTAGCGGGGCTGGTCCTTTTTAGAAGTTAGGTGTGTTGACTAGGGACACACCCTAGTGTGGCTCCGGGACTCGGGCACGTGAAATGACAACATTTCGAATTACGGAGCTACCAAGCATGCAATCGTCCCGGACCTTCCATCAAACTCAAGTACGCCCCCCTCAAGCACCAGCGACACAAAAGTTGAAAAAGAAAAATAAAAAGATGGAATGCTATCAAACGATTCGCGATCGGCCCTCTGCCAAACGATTGTCTAGGAAAGTGCACGCTGCGCAGCCGCCATGAAGTCACAACGCCTCCTGGGTGCTGCACTGCGCCAAACCACATCAAGTGGTCGGCGCATGCTGCCAGCTACCGTTGTCGAACCGCTCCCACCGAGGATTTGCGCTCCAATGGGTTTGCGGCCAGCCTCCACATTGACGATTCCCTCCAGACAGCAGGTGCGGACAGCAACAGCGGCGAGAACAGAAACGACAACAATAACAACAGCAACGCGATCAAGAACATCAAGAAGGCGATCCTTCCACTCTCAACCACAGCGGTGGAGCGGCGCCTCCAATCCAGCCATGGCCTTCCCCTGCCTCGACGCCCTCGAGAGCAAGTCGGCCCATCTCGAGTCCCGCTCCGAGTCGAGCGGGCCTGAGCCAACCTACGCGGCCGGCCCCGCGTTCGACTTCCACTGCCGAGAGCCCCTCGTCCTCGACTGGGGCGGCGTCTTGCCCGACTTCCATATCGCCTACGAGACGTGGGGCCGCCCCAACGCCGACAAGAGCAACGCGATCCTGTTGCACACGGGCCTCTCGGCCTCGTCGCACGCGCACTCGAGCGACATCAACCCGCAGCCCGGCTGGTGGGAGAAGTTCATCGGGCCCGGCGCGGCGCTCGACACGGACAAGTACTTCGTCATCTGCACGAACGTGCTCGGGGGCTGCTACGGCTCAACGGGCCCCTGCAGTATCGACCCGGCGGATGGCGAGCAGTATGCGACGCGCTTCCCGGTCCTGACGATGGAGGACATGGTTCGGGCGCAGTTCCGGCTGCTGGACTCGCTCGGCATCACCAGGCTCTACGCCTCGGTGGGCTCTTCGATGGGCGGCATGCAGTCGCTCGCCGCCGGGGTGCTCTTCCCGGAACGAGTGGGCAGCGTGGTCACCATCAGCGGGTGCGCACGGAGCCACCCGTACAGCATCGCCATGCGGCACACGCAGCGGCAGGTGCTGATGATGGATCCCAACTGGAACCGGGGTTTCTACTACGGGCGGGTGCCTCCGCACGCCGGCATGAAGCTGGCCCGCGAGATCGCCACAGTCACCTACCGATCGGGCCCTGAGTGGGAGCAGCGGTTCGGCAGGAGACGCGCGGACCCGGCAAAGCCGCCGGCGTTGTGCCCGGACTTCCTGATCGAGACGTACCTCGACCACGCGGGCGAGAAGTTCTGCCTCACCTACGACCCCAACAGCCTGCTCTACGTCAGCAAGGCCATGGACCTGTTCGACCTGGGCGCCGACAACCAGCAAGCGGCCGCCGCACGCCGATCCGAGCAGGAGGCCCGTTTGAAGGCGGGGAATGCATTGACCCCTGCCGAGCTGGCAGCCTGCAGCCTGACCCTCCCGGAGGTGCCGTACGAGGAGCAACCCGAGACTGAAGACGGCCCGGTGGATGCCACGTCTCCTGAGCCGCCGGCAGATCTGGTGCGCGGGCTCGCAGCGCTACGGGAGCACCCGACGCTGGTGATGGGCGTCGACAGCGACATCCTCTTCCCGGCGTGGCAGCAGCGGGAGGTGGCCGACACGCTGCGGCGGACGGGCAACCGGCACGTCACCCACGTCGAGCTTAGCGAGGACCAGAGCATTTTCGGCCACGACACTTTCTTGCTAGACCTTAAGAACATTGGGGGCAGCATTCAGAACTTTCTCGGTTGAACGGCATACGGGAAAGGAGGGGTTACAACATAGTACAACAACGGGATCATGGTCAGCAAGCATTAACCGGGAGCCGGAGTATGGGGTTTGCTTTTTGCTTCTGTTCCATATGATGCGATTCGACCAAGCTCATGGAGTCACACTTTTACCAGAGTTTCATTCGGTTATTTATGGGGTTCTCCTCGGCTCTCACCTCGTGTCCCTAACGCTTTACGTTTCACTATTGCATATAACTCTGCAAAGCCGACCTGCGGTTGGCCGTTTCTATGCTCCGTGTTGTTTCTGCCCTTTGCCTTCTGACAGCTGGAATGGTCGGCTAGGGGGCAGTTAATCAGCGAGCTGCATGGCGCTTCTTTCGTAGTCAGTCATCAGCATCAGCCAAACAATCACCAGCTCGGGTGCCTTTTGTAGGTAGGTAGGTATGTTAGTATAGGCATAAGCAGATGCCTCAGCCAATGTACAAAAGGATGTAACTTGTACGTTTGCCAACTCGGCCGCTTCTCTACAGACCTCTGTGATGCACTAGGATGAGGTCTTGCCGTCACTATCATTCTCGACCTCTAGCTCCATTCTCCTTCACGTTCGTCCCGGAAACCCTGGCACCACTGGGACTACGAACCCCATATTCTGAAGACGCGCATTGATCGACGAGAGAGTGTGCGCTATCGATCTACCCGTAGGTAGACCATGATGTAGGTAATAGTGTACACTAGATATTGGTGTAGGTAGGTAGTGGCGTGGTGGCGTGGTGGTTGGAGCGTAATTGCGGGGTCGGCGGGGCATGGTAAGGTGAGCTATCGATTACTACGGATACCTATGATGGGGCTGCACGTCAACGTCATTTCGCCAAGATCTCCGGGCGGGCAGTTTCTGGGGGCAGCCGACAGGGGTCCATTCTGTGTTCGGCCAGGTGCAACCGGCCAACAGAGAAAATTCCTAGGTACACTGTAGGGTGGTCCCTACCTTCAGTTGTAAATAGAACCCTCAAGAATCCGTTTGGCCTTTCGCAATCCATCCGTCCTTCATCCACAGATCGTCACTGAGCTACTAGAGGAAAAGCCACCATCGACTGACACGTCTCTTACCTGACACTTATCCTGCGATCCCACACTTGGTCCCAACCATCTTCCCAGCGCATCACCAGCCTACGTAGGACAATACGGCAACACGTACATCATGGCATCCAACTCTACGATCCCCACCTCGGCCAGCGTGGTCGAGTCGATGGTGATCGAGGCCCCCCTCGCCACAGTCTGGCACTTGATCAAGCTTCAGGACTTCGTCAAATTCTGGTCCAAACTGGAGAAGAGCGAGTGGGTCAAGGGCGCTTCGCCGGACACGGACTTGGTCAAGTGGACGTTCAAAGATGGCACCGTCCTCGAGGTGAAACAGGAGGAGCACTCGGTAAGCAATCGGATCTGGATCTGGACCTGGATCAAGCCCGTGCGAGGTACACAGAGACCCCGTCCGATAAACAAGCTGACCGACCTGTCCATCGCTGGAAACCCCGGTCTAGACCATCAACCACTTCATCACCTATTCAGTCATCTCGGCCTCTCCGGAGCTGTCGTACTCGTCTGTCCTGAGCACCATTCGCCTTTCCCCCATCACGACTGGAAAGAGTGAGGGTCACACGTTCGTCCAGTGGAGTGCCCATTTCTCGAGCGACGCTGATGCTGGTATGCAGACTCGCCTGAGAGAATCCCCTTTCCCCGAGTCATGAATTCAAAGATGGGATCACTGACTTGGGCACAGGAGTCATCGCGGACGCCGGTTTCAAGCGCCGGGAGGCCCTCGCTGATCTCGGCGCTGCGGTATCCAAGTGAGTAGGGAAGGAAGCAGCACACGGTACACGTGGTGGGTAGATACGGATACAGGTGCTATCGGATGGGAGACGATGGGAGTGAATCGACACTGAAATTGGCTTCGCTCATGCCTATCCAAGGCTGCCTCTCATATGACTGGCCGTGGATATTATTGTTATACTACTAATGGGATTGCCGGAGGAGAAAAATCTTGACAAGGCCACCTAGGTTCAGGTGTGCCACCAAAATGAAAGACAGCTGAGGAGACTGCGATAGGGGGGTTTAGACTCACCCATTATCATATCATGCGGAAGGCATTTCAGACATACGCACCAGTGGAGCTACCTCTTCCCCTGCTAAACAGTCCGACAGTATGAATTGTCGCCAACAAACAGCAACGTCCCGTCCATCAGGTGGACCAACTCAATGATGAGATACCGTAGTGTAGTAGATTAGGTAGGTATGTATTTGTTGCAGCCCGATCGATGACGACAGGTGCTTGGGGGTGTGTGCGGGCCTGGCCCCAGGTACCTACCTGCATCCCAGCCCGGATCCAGCGTCTCACAGGGCTGGGGTTCAAACGAGGCCCGCCTATTTACGCCTACCCTGGCCTGTCAGAGTTCAGAGTTCAGACCACCAAAAGCCAAAACCGCGGGCAGACACGGGCAAGCAGGGATCTCTCAGACAAGCTTGCCGCCGTTGCCGCCCCACCACCCACTCAGGTCGTCAACTGTCGAGATGATCCTGAAATAATGGAATTGATAATTGATGAATCAAATTCTGCAGCACACCACCGACCGATACCACCACCAACTTTTCACATCCATAGCTTTGGGGTTTTTTTTTGTGTTCTAATCTGCCAATTGCTTGTTCCTAATTTGTGTGGTTCCCGTTAATTCTTTCCCCCACATGCATCCAACTGTCTATCGATAGCTGATTGAGTACGATGTAGGTAAACTCGTCGCCCTACCTGCTTCCTGTCCTCGAAATTTCCTATCAAATCAGACCGGACCAGACCAATCGATTCACTCCTCTGCTCCTCCGATCTTCCACCCGATCCTCCGAATCTCCTTCTGCGCCGCACGCTAATCACAATCACCGTCGGTCAACAGACCGTCAATCGAGCAATTGCCTGGGTGCCTCACACTTTACCGCTGCGAGCGAGTCCGCGACGATGGTGCAGGCCAGCCTCATCAGCGCGTCTGCGTCTTCGTCCGCGCCAACCTCTGCCTCTCGACTCCGCCGGCCGCCAAGACTCCGCTCCTCGGGATCCTTTCACGCCGGAGCTCCGATCCCCTCGATCGGCCCTTATGACGATGACGGCCCCTCAAGAGCGCGCCGACGCTCGTCCGTGGCCAGATCCAGCATCAACAACCCCGCCCGACGACAGTCTATCCCCGGATACCAAACGTTCCCAACCGCGCCTCCCAAGACCCCGGTAGACGGGCCCGAGCGCTCTTTCGAACAGGACCTCAACGAGGCCCTCGCCCATGGCCCCGACCCCTCGGACGAATCAGACGACAGCTCCTCGACGCACACGTCCTGCTCCTCCGAAGAAGGCCCTACCCCTCTACCAATGAAGCAGTTAGGTCTGCTCGCACTCCTGAGCCTCGCCGAACAGACTGCGCTCAACTCAATTTCGCCCTACCTGCCAACGATGGTGGACAGCTTTCCCGAGATACCCAGCACCCGGACAGGCCTATACGTGGGCCTCCTAGCCTCGGCCTTTGCGCTGGCCCAGCTGGCCACGAACCTGCTCTGGGGCGCGGCTTGCGACCGGGTGGGCCGCAAGCCGGTGATGTTGCTGGGCACATCGCTATTGTCTGGTTGCTTCTGCCTATTCGGCTTCTGCACGCGATACTGGCACGTCCTGGTGGTGCATGTGGCCATGGGCCTCCTGAACGGCAACGCAGCTGTCGTACCGACCGTCTTGGGGGAGCTGACAGACCGAAGCAACCAGAGCCGTGCCTTCATCTGGCTGCCTCTGATGTACAGCATCGGTGGCATAACTGGCCCGGCCCTCGGCGGCCTGCTGGTGCCCGACGACCTGTCCGGATATGCCTTCCCATTCCTCCAGCCGAACATTGCGTCCGCAGCGCTGCTCGGCTTCTCGGTCATCGTGCTGGGTATCTGGTTCGAGGAGACGCTCGAGGATTGTGAGGCGAAGGCCAATCTCATTGGAATGGGGTGGATTGAGCGGCTATGCGATTGTGGAGGCAGGAGGAAGCAGCGGGGGCGTGTCGGGTCGTGGAGCTCCCGCTGGCCGACTCGTTCCCAGAGCGGACCCTGCTTGGACGGGGCCGGGGATGAAGGCGTCGAGGAAGGGGAAGTGGAAGGGGAGGAGGGGGGGGAGGAGGACAGGAGCGCAGAGACTACACTCTTTGGTTCACACTCAGGTTCGCAGTCAAGTGCGGCGACGAAGGACAATGACAAGACGGAGGATTCCCCAACTCCCATCCTGCGCCAGCTCCTCAACCACACCACGATTCTAGTCCTGGCTACGTACCTCATTTTCCAGCTGTCCAACATCTCTTTCAACAGCCTATACCCGATCTTCGCCTCTGCCCGAAGCCCCACCGGGAGGGAGCTCTCACCAGAGTCGATAGGGCTGCTCCTCTCGCTGGCAGGCCTGGTGACCATCGGCTTCCAGATCCTGCTCTTCCAGCCGCTCAAGGCGCGCCTGGGCAACCTGGGCACCTACCGCTTCTCCCTGCTCGGCCTTGGCGTCAGCATGGCTCTGATGCCCTGGATCGGAAGCCAGGATGGACGGCCGCCTTTGGCCATAGGGACGGCCAGGGGCTGGATGGAGGCAGAGATGGCGACTGTCCTGGTGGTCAAGAACATCTGCGCCGTTGGGGGCCTGTCCAGCGTCATGCTCTTGATCACCAACTCGGCCCCCTCCGGCGAGACACTAGGCACTCTCAACGGCATTGCGCAATCGCTTTCAGCCGCCGGCCGCAGTGTTGGGCCCTTTCTCTCAGGCGCCTTGTTCACACTGTCGATGCAAATACGTCCGCGCGGCGAGCTGCTTGCATGGGGGCTGTTCGGTGGCATCTCTTTGCTCGGCTGGCTTGGTACCATGGCGATACGAGGCAATGGGCTGGAGAGTGCGGACTGGGTTGGCGATGACGAGAGCGACGAGCAAGAAGACGGCAACGAGGGGCAAACACAACCCGAGCCTTAACCTAGGATAGACGAGGCCAGTCCGCCCTCACTAGGGCTATACAAGTGACTACCTTATCAAAGCTACGCCCCCCCTAACCTCCTACCTGGCTACAGCATGAGCGAGGATGATCACATCCTCCTGATCATGATGCGGATCGCCATTCACGATTTTTACGATGCCGGTCACGGACATGACGACGAAGGATAGCAGTTGCAAATGGCAATGCCTTGGCCGATCGTGATGTCCAAGGCAGACGCAAACAAGCAAGCCCAATAACGGGATGCGAGGATTCGCGCCAAATTCGTCGTGTCCGATCGATCCGACAACCATCAGGTCGGAGGACTGGGAGGGCGCGGGGGACCGGGCCAACCGTAAAACGACGGGCGCGGACTGACTGTGTTGGAGGTGGCCTGCCACGGCCAAAGTTTTCCAGCAAGCGGAAGACTTCACAGCGGGTTGCCCGCCGCCCCGAACTCACGCCTTATTCGGGCAGCCGAGTATGCCGAAGATGACCAACACCAATCACCGCCCTACGGGGCGCTCTGAGTGCCATCTCCAATTCCTGGAAGCAACACATTGTGCGCTGGAAGACGAACGAACAAGATGCTATCGATCACCGCCTTGGGCAGGGCGAAGCTGGCGTTGGGAATGGTCGAGCTGGGCAAATAATGGAATGGCCCGGCCCCCTCGTTCTTCTCTCCCTCGATATTTTGTTTTCGTGGGCGGCTGTTTAGCGGAGCGAAAGCATCCTTCATCACACGATGCTAGCCCCTCATTCGGGCAAACCCAAGCCTGCGGCATCTTCACCGCTACAAACTCATCAGCAACATTTCCTTGCCGCCAACGCTTGGATCATCCTGATTGCAGACTCATCCTCCGAAGTTACATTCGACCTTTCCTCGTGGTCTTGCCAAATCCCATAATTGTTCATACGATTGCGACGCTAGCTTCTGTCCCCAATTTGCTGTCCTATATTTGGCCATCTACCTAGGTGCTCGATAGACTCGCGCTAGATGGACAGCCCAAGTGTCCAAAAATCGCAATGCTATGATAAGGGCAGACATGAAGCGTTGACGACTAGGTCCCGTGGCTTCGGTGTCACATCCTCACGGTCACCCAGAGACCAGTGTGAGTAATCCCGTCAGGCACTCAATCTAGGCGGAGCACTTCTTTCATCCGCATCTTGTTCATTTCCATGCTCGTTCAGGACTCCTCGCAAAGCCTCGATCCTTTCATGAACGAGTGGGTGACGGAGGATAAGTGGCTCGCGCTCTTTAATGAATCCCGAAAAGACGACTGAGCGAGCATCAGGAAATTCCGCCAAGCATCTGCGCCACCAGTAGGAGACGTGGGACTTGACGAAATAGAGGCCCTTAGTCTCCGCTTCGTAAAACGGGCGAATGGACACCATAATCGAATCTACCCCTGACTCCCGAAGCCAGCTAAACCAGTGCATCGCAAGGCCCCCACAAGGCCGCCACAGTCAACCCAAAGGACCAAAAGTCCCCACACTCAGCTGGACGGGGGTCGGGACAGCCAAATCCATACGCCTGGTTTGAGTTCTGACATAAAAAGTTTAGGCCTCCTCAGTGCTCACCAAATGTTATTCTTGGAGACAGCCACTAGACTACCCGCACCAAACAAATAAGGTAGGCAAAAAGAACCCTTATCCCAACGGTTCGTAAATCGGTATTGCCTCGGCCCAAGCAAGCCACAAACCTCCGCAAACTCCAGGCAGCGCAACAGGCGTCACCCCATCAGGCAATGCCTTATGATGTCCGTGGATACCACCTGCCCAACGCAGGCGAACGAGTTCACTGAGTCGTGAGGTGATGTTTGATGAGGCTCGCTCAACGAATAGGGAAGTTGGTAGGTAGGCTTGTTCTTGGTAGTGGTTCTTCGTACTACAAGGCCAGCCACTATGCGGAGGATCAATGCGACTTCAGTATGACTTCGGTATCAACCATAGTCCCAACAGGGCGCAACCGGGACGGCTCCCAGAACGGTAGAATGATTTGTGGTACATGAAAGGTGAAACAGTCCTTCAGTCTGTCCGACGCATAGACATAAAAGCAATTTGGCGCGCAATCCTTTACCCATTCGGAAATCGGTTCAAAGCCTTCTAAATACCAAATATGAAGCCCGTCGTTCCGACCTGATAGAATGATAACATGGAGATGAGAGCACATGCTTGGCGGCGGTAGCAAGGTAAAAGGAGTTGAAGGAAGTAGAAAGGAGGGGGAAGGAGATGGAGGGAGCCGAGGAACCCAGCAATAATTGTTCTACCCGTTGAAACCCACGAGGACAAATAGCGAAGACTTCCTCCGGCATCATCTAGACCTTCACCACTCTTACTCTTTATTCACACTTCACAATTCAACTTCGCACAGTCCCGCAGTCTGGAAAGCGGCCACTCCCAAAACCCAAGATTCCATTCAAAGATACAGAGCTGCTAAGCTGCTGAGCTGTTCCCAGTCTCCCACTGAGAATATCTGTTGCCAGCAGGCCTCCTCCCCTCTCCCTGAATCTGTTGCTATGAAGACCAACATCGTTGCGGCCGTTCTGGCGGTTACCTCTGGTGTAAGTCCCAGATTCACATCGTTATCAATGTGTGACTTCGAATTCTAGTTGGCCTCTATGAAGTTGCCACTACCACTCGCAGGCACTAAATGGCAGGCTATCGATAGCTTGTGAAACAACTAGCCACTGACCGAATTCTCTCTAAATTTTCTTACTTCTTTTATCAACAGGCCATTTCGTATGCCGTCCGCTCGGCCAACCGAATCAGCGACTTGGACCTCGCCGACGCCCCTCCCATGGTGTTCACCGGGCAGATCATGATCGGCGGGCCCAATGTCACGCTAACGGGCAAAGCCGAGTCCATCCACGAGCAGATCCTCAACGCCAGCCCGGCCTACAACCCGTGGGACTTCCAGGACTACCGCGAGCATATGGAGACCGCTGGCATCATTCGTGAAATGGCCAAGCGGGGAGAGGTAACCAGCCCATCACCGCTCTCCAGGCGTGGCGGCGTAAGTGCAGAGAATATGATACGAGCACTTTCTTATTTTCCTCCCCGTTATATCCGCTCCATCTGACGATTCAGGTCATCGAACAGCAGAGGACACTTGCCCAGAAGAAGGAAGTAATATCTTATCTAGTTGACTCACGCATCTTCCTCATAGATAACGTGCAATCCGGACGGCGATAAGATCGGTCAATGGGTGATGCAGTGCGATGAAGGTAATTACCAAGTACCCCAGGGCTCTCAACGGCTACTGCGGGGCCTCCAGGGGATGGGGCGGTTGCTCTCGCTGCAGCTGCTCTCACGGCTGCGGCATCTTCCTCTGCCAATGACGTACGTCCATTCCTTTTGTTGGCTGTCCCGGGCGCTGTCGGGTGTGCAGAAACTGAATCATCTGGGACCAGACGATTGAATTTGATTGCTGACTCTTCCTCTGGCTCCCGCTCCCTCCTGGGCGACATCAAAATAGAACTTTTATGAGATTAGCGTCTGGTGTGGAAACCTTGTTGTTGACATTTTCGACATCGCGAGAGAGTGCCAGGATGACTTTGGTCGCCTCAAGGGGGAAGTCTTCCGTGACGGGCCGCCAGCTTGGAACACAATCGCCAAGGGGCAGTCTTGCTGGGTCGGCTAAGCTCTCTCCCCCCATGAGGAATGAGGCTGCGTTGGCAACTTTGTAATATGAGGATGATCATTGTTGAAGTGTGAATTAGGGGGACTAGACGGGCGCCTGGTTGGGATTCGTAGTAGCAAACTCCCCTCAGGAAGAGCACCGAAGCAGTGATCAAGGTGTTCGAATTCGATTCTCAGCTACCAAGCAAGCAACCTCACCACTACAAAGTATTAGTGCCTAGGACAGTCAGCAAGCTGCCATTAACAAAATTATCTTGTGACTTCTTAGATCCTGAAAGGCAGTGTACATTACCTAACGTATGCTAGTATTTACGATCTATGCTTAGGTAATTAGGTCCTTACCCAGCTAGTCTTCACAGCCATGTTGTTTGTTCTCTTAAGCTTATCCCGGCAAACCAAACGAGCTAGCCTCTAGGCTGTACGCAGATTTACGGTGTGATGCTTCACTTTTCATAGTATCTCTGTTCTGTTTTCCCGGCGTGCTCGAAGCCCAAGTTAATATAGATTGCCTGGTCTTCAAGAAGCGGGTTCTACAGCCCGCCTACTAGGTGTACCCAACCTTTCATCTCTTACTCTCTTTTCGGTTTTAGTAGGATGGCAGTTAGCTGCTTGGCCCGGTCAACGTAATAGTGTGGTTTTCGGCAAGAAGGAAATGAAAAACAAGGGCCAGAAGTCTCACGATAGCTAGAAAAGTACCTGGCAAACAAGGAGGAAACCTGAGGTGATGATGGCCAAACGAGTAGTTATCAGATGGGAGATTTGGGCACATCCGACGGTTCGGTTTAGACAGTAGCTGATTATTAGGACTACGTAAGACTCACTAGAGGCGCTTATCTGTCGACAATGTGCAGTACCGCGGCGGCGAGACAGAAAGCACCCAGTGGAAGGGCAGATTCAAGGGTTACAGGTGCGGGAGGGTCACGTGACAATCAAGACACCGCCTTACGAGACCAAGTATTAAAACGTCTTAATTACCTAGCTAAGTAGTTACAGAGACATCCCCATGATGGCGCAATGTTCGAAGTGACGAAGATGTAGAACTCGTAAATAAAAAATACTGATTTTTTTAACATTTATGACCACAAAAAAGCCGAATAGAGTATTTCCAACGATCGCTCTATAGCTAGACGGAATGCAATTGTTTTACACTATGGGGGGACGATAAACCGTGGTGGGAGTTGATTTCCCTCAAGACTCACCGAGCACATTTTCCAAGGGAAAAAAACCGTGGAACGTTATGCGCTAGCCGAAATATCACCGTCGTTGCCGCTGGAGATGTGTTGGGATTTTAAGGAAGTCGATTCGAGCTTTTCAAGGCCTGTTGAAGCGTGCGCCGAACAGCGGGGCTGGGCGCGACGGACCTACGTACCGTTGCCGTCCTACACAACCCAGCCTGGTGGGCCCCTACCCCTGGCTGAAAAGTTTTAAAATAATGCATCCTGACCAAGCAGTCCATCATGTTATGTAAACACGGCGACCCCAGTTAGAAACTCCCAAGCCTCACCACTGACCACTCAGAATCTCTCCCAGCTCCTGCTTCTCCCGTTCCTTCGGGGATTGTTACATCACGAGACCAACGGTAAGGGTACGACATCAATTAGGCTAGCCGCCAGACCTTCGCGCACTTGCCCAAGAAGATTCTCGTGGCCGCCGTTTCGCCCTTCGGCGCAGGATTGGATTTGGGTTTTTAGGTTACGTGTAGTGGTGTACGAGTAGCAGGTACGTCTGTTATTTGCTGCGACAAGGAAAACCCGGCACACCGATATAGCTGGCTCGGACACGACTAACGAATCTGATGACGGGATGATCGCGTTGAAGCCCAGTGAGAGTGAAGCTTCAAGCTTGGAAATTTCCAGCTTTTCTGGCTCTCAGAATCAGGATTCGGAGGCTCAAAGCCGCAATAACCCCGCGCATGTCGAGGCAACGGTATTTCGACCTGCTGTCTGGCTGCTGTGCATGTTGGATTGGCGTGATGCCGCGCGGGACCCGCACTAACGGGAAGGAGCAGCCCTACCGCTGTGCTCCGTAGATGGACGGATTCAGCACTCTCCGTCATCCAATATAAGGCTGATGGTGGCACTCACACTTATCTTTTCGCCCTGTCTGCCCCCGCCTTTCCCAACAAGGCCATGAGATTCGATGAGTTTACTACGTAGCACAGATCGACTTTGTGCCTCCTAACCAGCTAGGAAGGTTCTTTTTCTCCTTTTTTTCCCTCCTCTCCTAACAGGTGCGTGACGTGATGCTTTCATCTCTTATGATCTCTAACTCTTGCCACTAGGCCGGGTACCTACCTGGCAGCTCGCACATAACTCTTAAGTTAACCCCCTTCGTCTCCAGTCTCCACTGCATCGTCAGCTAGCACATGGGATCCACCCCCACCATCCCATACGACCATTAAATGGTGCATGGGCGTCAGAGTCAGAGTCAGAGGTCGTGCAGGGTCAATTTGGGACTCCAGTCCCGTCACCAGGACAGTGCTGTCCAGTAACATAATTGGCCGCCAGCCAAATTAGGCACGCCCTATGTTTACGTCCGAGATTGGTAAATGCATACGCCTCCACAACCTCAGTGCGGTATCAGGCTGCCCAAAGCTAGGCATCCATTCAACCAATCAGAATGGAGGTCCGAAACCAACCCAGCTGAGAGTCGGTGTAGCTTGGGGGAAGCTCCCCACCCCGCGAACGACAAGGGCGTGAAGTGTCTGACGACAGGCTGTCATGTCATTCCTGCCGGCCAAGGCTCATGGGGGGAGAACAATCGTCATTACTCATGCCCTTCTCTGCGGATGGAGTCGGCTCACCCGCGTCGAGGAGGGAGAAGCAGAGCAGCGGGTGTCCCAATATCCGGATTGGACCTCAACCTCCTCCTCCGAATAAGGCGCTGCCTTGTTGCCTTGCGCCACCCTTCTAGCGGTGGATCTTCTCCGGTTTCAACTGTCATATACGTGGTACGTATTGGATCTGACTGGCCGAGACGCCCGAGCTTTTGACCAGGTAGCCAGGGATGGCTGGTTGTATCTGCGAAATGGCCGGATCGCCGAAAGGTCCTGGCCAAACGCACACCCTGGCGCTAATCCCGGGTTTGCCCACACCCCTGTGACGAATCCAGGGACCTGGGACTTACCAGGTTTGCTCCCAATGCCGGGTACCCTCTACCAAGCACGCAGAGGAGAGTAAAAGAGCCGACTGCTGACTGCAGAGCAGATTGCGGTACAGTGACAGTACAAGCAGTGCTCCCCCCGCCCTCACATTCACACTTGGGTGCATGCATATCGATAACCTTTCCTATTTAAAACCGCCGCATCATGGTTAGTCGGAGATATGGACTATGGATATGGACTGTTGCGGCTCAAGACGAGCTCGGAGGCAGCGTGGACACGCACTGCACCCCATAACCTCCGCTGCTCAAATCCTGACCCGGTGTCTGCCGTATGGGATTCCTCGCTTCCCACTCGCATCTCCATAATCCGCTCTGTCACTCCCCTTTCCATCTCCACCTCACTCGTCCTCCTACCCATCCGGCCAGTATCGGTCGTTCTTGTTACGTTGCTGAGGCTGAACACTTGGCTGGTCGGGTTCCCCCGGCTTGTCTCATGGACGAATCCCCATAAGTGGTCTTCTACTACGAGTGTTCCCAGTACCGGTCGACGTATCCAGTCCCCAAAGGCCCCTCCCCCGCCTAAAAATACCTCTTGTTCTTGTAAGCAGCTTCCTCCATTTGGCATCCAGCCAATCAGGAGCTGGGACTGGCTTGTATTGATACCATCATCATCACTTATCACCACCAGCTTGCGTGACTTTGTCGTCCGAGAGCCAAGGCATCCATGTGCACTGCCTAAGCCCACTTTAGTCTGCCTTCCCTGCTTTCACTACGTTCACTGCCGTCTTCCGTCAGTAGTATGACTGATTTGTAAGTGTGATGAGTGTCCAGTGTTCACTGAGAATGTCTCAGGCGACAGGAGTCGCGTTGTGATTCCGCCAGTGATGAACTGGCCCAGATCGATGGGCCTGTTGCCATTTGTCCACGGTCACTGGAGCCTTCGGCAAGTGCCAGCGGAAGTAGACTAGAGTTGGCTCTCAGAAGGAGGGGGCAGTTTTCACTCGTATTGTCTTTTATCGGATTTCTGATGTCTAGAATTCTTTGCCCTTACTCCTCTACTTCCTCCTCTCCTTCTTCCCCTTCTTCCTCCTTCTTCCCATCTACCTCCATCCTTCCCAGAAGGCGCACCTAATGAATAGCCCCAGCACTTTACGAATCTACGACCCTACCAACCATCGCTGCACAAATCACTACCAAGCCCACCTTCGGCCAATTTCGTTCTTGCCGTACTCTTCGTCCCTCTTGTCACCCCTGTTTTATATCGGCGGTCTCGTTCCTTCCCGCTGTCATCCTTCCACTATCAGCACCAGCCACCCAATCTCTCGTTTCCCACCGGAGACGCCAATACATATGGTAGACTCCGTTGTGCGCGCAGTGAGCTTTATCGGTCCACTTCCTAGATGTTATTCTCGACATTAGTCACGTACATGTGCGTCATGGGTCGGTGATTATTAGCCCGCAATGGCTGCAGTTGGTGGCCCCAAAGTGTGGTATGTAGGATGGAGCTGTATCTTGTTGATCCTCCCGCCGCGGCCATTTTCCTTGTGAGGGATCGTTCCTCCCTATTTCCCTGCCTGTGCAGCCTCTCATCCCCTGTCAGAGGCTCTGCTCGAGAAGAATAGTTTACATCCTTGGTCCCAAGGTCCCGCAGTCCTTTCGTTTAAACATCTCAATCCTTCCGATTAGTATTGCGCCATCCCAGCTGGCCTTGCCATCTCCATGGGATCTGGTTCTCCTATCATAGCCAGCGATTATATGCCGACTATGGATCTTCCGGCTCACGCACGCGTCTAACCCACCCCCCGTTCCAGGCAGTCGCAGGCATCCATTCCAGTCGTTGGTCTTCCCTTGAACATGCTCAATACGTCAGTCGACATGAGGCTCGCGAGGCTCCTCAGTAGCTCCAATGATACGGCACACGACACCGACATTCCTATCAAGCTTTTGAACTAGAGTCCTCCGTTCGAGTCATCGCCGTTTAACGTTCCCACACTTCCATCATACTGGGCCACCCTCCATCACCATATTCCACCACTCTACGGCCTGGTCTCCAGTGCCGACCGCTCGTGGGAGCCTCCTGAAGCAGGCCACTCCTAAGAGTCCTCCCGACCCCGCTGGATGACACTCCCCATCGGCCATTTGCCTGGTCATCTTCCTTTTCGCCTCTGGGTTGCTTCCCCCGTGTTGGCATGTGCCTCCCTCGATGGGGTCGCGCCCGCGTCTTGTTGCCTCATTCGTTCTGTTGCGCAAGCGGCGGGCCTAATCGGACAACTGGCGGTCCAGCCGCGTCCTTGTGTGTGAGTGTTGGTGGTTGGGAGAGTCCGACAAGGATATAAATTGAGGGTGGCTCTCATTTCCGTGCCAGTTGGACCGGCGAGGACAAGACCAGAACCTGGGCTAAGGATTTCTTTCTGGACGTTTACCGTCAACGATACGAATCCTCTAACCAACGTAGCACTTTCCCTTGAATGAATAGCAACACGGAAGCTTGTAGATAAATACATATTAAATACTTCTCTCTGGCCACAGCTCCCACCTTCCATATATTCCTTTGCAGTCTCGATAAACTCTACATAACCCCCATCCCTACGCTTTTGCACATAGCTGTCTGCCACGACGGCCCCAACTCTTTGTTCCAGCCAACGCCTAGTATTTCGGCCTGCCATCACTCATCGACATGTCGTCATCTCGCAAACATGGTGGCGGCTCCAGCAGCAACCAAGGCAGTGGCAGCGGCAGCGGCAGCAGCAAGAAGGGAGGAAGATCATCTGTGCGTACTGGGTTCAGCTTCGTAATCACCACCGTCCCCTACCCCTTCTTCCAACCTCTTCCCTCCGCTTTTGGTCGGAGCAATTTTGCTAGCACGGCCATATTCGATCCTCTGAGGAAAGGAAACTTTCTCGCTTTCCAAGGGGATAATTCATGGAATGAAACGGACCCAATAGGGGCAATACACTAATACGTCCCCAACTCACAGAAGTCGGTCAAGCAGCTGATCGAGTCCCTGCGCACCCACCGGGTCAACACCCTGACGGAGCTCTGCCGCATCGAGCGTGTGGCTGCGACCTGCGACAACGAGGAGGACGCCCGAGCGTTCCAGCAGCCCATGACCGCCGCCTGGGAGTACTACGTCAACAGCAACCAGATGCTGTCGGAGCTGCGGGGCCTCACGCCGAACTACCCCTTCTGCGGTGAAATCTTGAGCGACGCCCACCTCCGGGTTCGGACCGACCCGGCCTCGAATCGCAGTTGGAACCTGGCCTGGCTGTGTCTGGTCAAGATCCAGGACGAGTAGGATTCTCCCTTTTATTTTTATTTTTTTTAGCTTTCGTCCTCTTCATTCTCTTTGTCTCCCGATACCTCTCCATCGCCACCTGAACTGGAATGCTAATTAGTAATTACCCATCAATCTCGCTGGCGACAGAAACCTGGTCAGCCTCTACGCCGCCTCCGAAGCCCTGCGACCTGAGATGTGGGGCGGCCGGGATCCCGAACCAGCCGAGGCCGACCAGCTCGCCCAGTGCTTCGAGTACGAATGGCAGCAGTCCATCAATAACATGCTGCGCCATTGGCCCGTCGCTCCGACCAGCAGCGGTTATTAGCCAGTGCACCCTCAACCTAGAACTTTCCCATTCTCTCTGTATCTCTGTTCCTTCTTGACTTTTGTCTTTTTCTTTTTCTTTTTCTTGTGCCATTTATGCGTCCTCGCTTCGTCCACTCGTCGTTCTTAGCAAGGAGTTTAGAGTATCACTTCAGTCTTTCGTCTTTTGTCTTTGGTCTTCCATCGACCTGCAAAGGAACGTAATAGCTGGGGAGATGGAAACACCTGAGAAACCTCCGGACTTTACGTATACGTCAAGGCATGTCTTCTTACTGCTCATTGTGGCTCTGAACGACGGTGCGATCACCCATTAGACATCTGCATTGCTCACGCTCCCTGGCGTTTTCTTTCACTTCCGTTTAAAATAATGCCATTATTTTTGCCGCCTTCAGTTATCCCACCTTGTTTCCCCATATCCTATCCATGTATGCCTACTTGTACTTCTCTCTGTTGTGCATTTTGGGAGACTTCACCTAGTCCTTCGTTAGAATCTAACTTGCCTTGATCCTGCGGCTGGCCAAAAGATGACTTTGAATATTTCGTGACTTTTGTTCCCTTGGAATCCGTTATAGACTGTCAAGAACGATGCTGAGCCATTCCCGTTCATCTTGGTCGACTGCCCTTGTTGGGAATGCTCGCGTTCCGCGGAATCGTTAGCGGGTGGCTGCGGAGGGTTGGTAGGCCCTTGGGGCAGATGGTGGGGGTGCCGCTGTGGATTGCAGGGCAAAGGTTACGGATTGGAGGCAGCAGCGATTGATACGTTCTGTCTCACGGTATCATTTTCATCATCGACATTCAGGTAGGTATTCAGGCAGTGGATCTGCCGTGGCTCTGGACACTGGAGGCAGTAACGCAGGAAGGGAGTTAAAACTAGATTTATTTTTTTTTAAGAAATTTGGAGAGAGAAAATAACTCGAAGTTTGTCGGACAGCAATGCTTAGCCCGCCTGCCATCTTCGACACAAAAAGCGTAGATTCCATAGCCATCCAACAATTAGTACACGTAGCGGAAATTGATGTTTTCTTTATCCGTCAGGTCCTCGAAGGCATGCACCATCTGCTCGTCATGCGCCTCGCGTACACCGGCGGCGGCCAAATCGTCGCGCTTCTCGTTTTGGGCTTTGAGGTAGAAGCGGAGGCCGAGGATGACGATGGTCAGCAGGATGTAGCAGCCCATGTGGGTCGAGAAGGCGATGAAGTATTTGGGGGCATCATATTCGAGGAACACCTGGGGGCCTGATGCGGAAGAGGAGTTGAGTGTTAGTGTTAGTTCCAGTGTGGTCGACATCGTCATTATCAGTATTGGTTATAGGGGAGCAGGGGGATAGAGGGCAAGGTCGTGAGGGTCAGCCTACCGATCGCATTCCCCGCAGACCAGACAATAAAGTTCATGGCGATGGCGACCGACTTCTTGGTCTGGCCGGCCACGTTGCGCGAGATCATGGACAGACCCAGCGTCTGCGCGGACCAGAAGGACAGCGAGATGTAGAAGCAGCAGAGCAGGCCCACACGGCGGCTGAAGTCGTTGGTCAGGTCCAACCCCATGAGCAGACCCGTGCCAACGAAGCAGGGTGCCATCCAGAAGAGCATGGTGAGCAGGTTCTGATTCCACCTGTTGACCATGAAGACGGAGCCCATCAGCACAATGATGATCCAGAAGCCCAGCACCATGGCCAGCAGCTGCGTCTCGAGCAGGCTGAAGCCGAAGCCCTTGACGATGATGCCCTGGAAGGCGCCCAGGCCCGAGGTGGGCAGGGTCGTGCAGAGGGCGATGAGGCAGTAGCCGTAGCACTGGGGGTCCGTAAGGGCCTCGAAGAACTGGTTCTTCTTCCACTTCCGGTTCTGCATGCCCGTCTGGTTGTCGCGCACCCGCTCCACCATGAGCCGCTTGTCCTCCTCGCTGAAGCACTTGGCCCGCATGGGCGAGTCGGGCAGCCAGAAGAAGACGAAGACGCCGAAGATGGCCGAGATGACGCCGTAAACCAGGAACAGCCACTGCCACTTGCTGAGCGGACCCGAGTTGATGAGGCTGAAGCAGTAGGCGAGGAGCCCGCCGACGACCTGCTGGGCCCCGTTCATCATGTACCAGTACGTGACCCGGGCCGCCTGCTCCTCACGGCGGTACCACATGGCCGACATGACGATGAAGGCCGGCTGGCAGGTCGACTCGAAGATGCCCAGCAGGACGCGCACCGTGACCAGGCCGGTGAAGCTGGTGCAGGCGGCGTGGCAGGCCAGCACGATGCCCCAGGCGACGATGCAGAAGGACAGGTACTTGGCGATGGGCACGCGCGTGATGAGCCAGTTCTGCGGGTACTCGACGATCAGGATGGCGATGTAGATGCACGTCGTCAGCCAGCTGTACTGCGCACCGACCAGATGCGTGTCCTCCCTCAGGCCCATGATGGCTGCGAACGAGACGGTGCCCTTGTCGATGGCCTGCAGGAAGTAGGTCGATATCATGATGGCGAGCACCCTCTTGTCGATCATCCTGCGGAGCCGCACGTTGTCCTCGGGCGAGATCACCACCCGCTCCCCGGCCATGTACTTGGCCACCTCCTTGTCCACTTTTTTGTAGTCGGTGCGGTCTGCCTTCTCGTCTGTCACCGGCGATCCGGCACGGACATAGTCGGTGCGGGCGGTCGCCTCGATCTCGATGCCTGAGGCCGGCGCTTGTCCCGCCTCATCATCTTTCCGGTCGGATCCGAATGCCATCTTGTTGGCTTGAATGGGGGGCAATAGTTGGGGGAAACAACAACTAACAATAAAAGAATAAGAATAAAAAAGGAGGATCAAGTCAACAAATGACTTTCAAATTAGGTCGACCGACCGACAAAGTCACTCTCACCTGAGCGAGAGATGAGGAGATAGGGAGTAGGCTGGCTCGACGATGAGGCCGAAGGATGGGAGGCAGACCTGTCAGAACTATCTATCAAGACAGAGACAGTATGAACTGACAAACTCGCGGAATGGTCTCGCTCTTTATCTGTTTATCCTGACCCGGTGCACCCTGCATCCGTCCTTAATAGAGACCCGGCCCCACGGATAAGCTCTCCAGCGGTCCGGCATCCACCCTGCAATGTGGCGATATTTTCACGGTCGGTTCGCAGCAAGTGTGTCTCCCAGCCTGCCAGCCGCCAACCTGCCAACCCGCCAACCTGCCAACCTGCCAGGCTCTAGCCGAACAACCACTTGCTGCTTGCTGTCTGATGTTTGCATCCCTCAAGATCGGCTCCAATACGTACGGAGTATGGATACAAACACCAACACTGCTGTCATTCCCAATGCAATCCTCCATTTCACCAGTTTTCCCCCTCCATTCTCCAGTCCCCTCCCCAGCGACCCAGTCTGCCCGCTTTGCCGTAAAACCCATGACCCCCGGCTCGATGGGGAGGGTCAACAAGTCAACACGCGAGCAATAAGATGGGGAATTGAACATTATGGATGAACCCGAAAATGTGGAATGGGCCCAGCCCATCGCCAGTGTAACTGTGTAGATGGACTGGGAGGGAAGGGTGGGTAGAAGACTTGAACTTGGAGCATCTTTGCCCCGAAAAGTGCGACGACACCAGAGTCATCCTAGGAATGGACTCATACTAGCAGGACGCCTCTCTGCTAATACAGCTCATCACGGCTTGATATTCTCCGGGGCCGGACACCGACCTCATGGCTGAGGGCTTGAGGCCTGGCTTGTCTGGAGTACTGGCCATTGGTTGGCCATCATTGCCTTCGCTTGACTCGCGCTCGCTCTCTCGGTTTGCGGGGGCACTCCTCTCCCTACACTAGTAACAATCGTTCAGGGAATGTGGGCAAGACGGGGTAAAGACGGGTAAGTCAGCATTCGGGTGGACATCTGAGTTGGACGTGGGGAACTCGTTGTGGTCTGGCCGTTCTCCATGGCTGCCAACATCTTTGGTGGAGAATTGTTTGCCGAGCGATGCTTGTGGGAGCAGAGCAAAGTTCAGAAATGTTGGCTCAGAGCTTGCTCACCCTTGGCCAGCAGCTTGGTGGGCAAGCCAAGTTCGGACCGAATCGCACCGACACGTCGCCCTTTTATTGGCACGATTGGTACCGTGCCGGGGCCAGCATCGGCTGTCTTCCCTAAATTCACGGATTGGACCGGCGCTAAAAACACAGAAACGGAATACCATACCATACCTACGACTAGAAGTAACATCTACGAGTCGTCAAAGAAGTGAATTGCTCGACCGGCATGAGTCGCGTCAATAAGAGCTTTTACCTTCGTCCTCGGTGTCCGCTGCAGCTTTTGACCCGAGCTGAAAGGTTTGGCTTCAAATATTGTGGGAGGAAATACCGAGGCTTCCATTGGCTGAGAAATTACAGAGTCGGAGCGTGACCTCGTGTCGCTTCGGTGTTCGCTATCAGCAGGTCTGTCGTATTTTGACCTTGTAAGCTGCAGCCGTTAATCGAGGAATGAAAACGGAATAAGGTAAGAAAGTAGTGAGAACGACGATGCTCACGAGGGCGCTTGATAACTGCTTATCAAATCTTTTCTGCTTCCCCTAGTTTTTGGACTCCCTTTGCTAGCCTAGCCTAGTAATAATCCTCCGCAAGTATTCACAGAGCGGATCTACCAAGGCAAAATAACCACGAGAAAAATAAAACTCCCGCTTAAATAATACAAAACAAAGAATAAAGACGAAAACGAAAATCATGCCCGCCGAAGTGCACGGGATCAAAGCGACGGACATCCACGCCAAGATCAAGCTCCTCATTGATGGACTAGTCAACATCACAGATACAACGGGGGAGTTCCTCCTGCGGCTGGACGATGGACGGGTCATCGACACCAAGGGCTGGAACGACTGGGAGTGGACGCACGGCATCGGCCTCTACGGCATCTGGAACTACTACCAGCTGACCGGGGACGAGTCCTGCCTCAAGGTGATTGAAGACTGGTTCCGCGACCGCTTCGCCGCTGGCGGGACGACCAAGAACATCAACACCATGGCCGTGTTCCTCACACTCGCCCTTGTGTACGAGAAGACCCGCAACCCGACCTACCTGCCCTGGTTGGACAGCTGGGCCGAGTGGGCATACCACGATCTGGGCCGCACAAAATACGGTGGCATGCAGCACATCACCTACCTCGAGATCAACGACCAGCAGCTGTGGGACGACACCCTCATGATGACCGTGGTGCCCCTAGCCAAGATCGGCCTGGTGCTGGGCCGCCCGCACTACGTGGCCGAGGCGAAGCGCCAGTTCCTCGTCCACATCAAGTACCTCTTCGACCCGCCCTCGGGCCTCTTCTTCCACGGCTGGATCTTCGAGGAGGGTAACGGCGTCCAGGGTGGGCACAACTTCGCCCGCGCCCGCTGGGCCCGGGGCAACAGCTGGCTGACCATCGTGATCCCCGAGTTCATCGAGCTGCTCGACCTGGAGCGGACCGACCCGGCCCTGTACTGGCACCTGCGCGACACCCTCATGGCGCAGTGCGAGGCTCTGGCGCCGCTGCAGAACCCCGAGACAGGCCTCTGGCGCACCTTGCTTGACGTGCCCGAGGATGAGGGCTCCTACGCGGAGTCGAGCGCCACGGCCGGGTTCGCCTTCGGGATGCTCAAGGCGCAGCGCAAGAAGTACATCGCCGGGAAGGAGTTCGAGGGGTCGGCGGTCGCTGCGCTCAAGGGGGTGCTGGCCAACATTGACGAGAAGGGCGAGCTGAGGAACACCTCGTTCGGCACGGGCATGGGCCATGACCTGCAGCACTACAAGGACATCCCCATAACCAGCATGCCGTACGGCCAAGCGATGGCCATTATGGCGCTGGTTGAGTTTCTGCGTGTCTTCATTTGAGATTGGTCCATTCAGACGGAACGACGGGACGGCTGTGACGTGGATTTTGGCGCTCTTGCTAGCAACGGGGAGGCAATAGATCGATCTACACCATTTCTCAGATTTCGCCCGGCAGCTAGAATATGGAAGGAAGAGACGGGATGGAAGGAAGTCTTGATCGGCCTGACACGGCGGATGCGTCTCTTGCTGCGAGCGGGGTTCCGTTGCCTCATTGTCCCATTGCTCCATTACCGATGAGATGGAACGGTCGAACTGGGCATACCTACCCAAAAGTCGTTCCTGTCACTGCACTTTTCATTAATCAAGGCATTGCGAGTTCGTGCGCCCAAACAGCTTCCGATTCCCTCAACTGTTCAACCACTCAGCTTTCCATATCATCGGGCCGTGATCATGGGCTGGTTGATACTGCGTCAGTGGTGAGACTGTGTGGTCTCGCGGGCTCCGGGCCTCTTTTTATTGACATCTTCTACAATCGGAAAGCGCGAAGAAGATTGTATGTACCTCATGAGTCAGGGGGCTTCCCGCCTGCGATCGAGCTACCGCCTAGAACCCCTGGATGCACGGAAGCGGCTCATCAATGTTCGCCGTCCGCCCCTTCCCTTTGCCATCTCTATCAGTTCAGGACTTAGGTAGGAGGACCCCAAGGTAGGTGGGCGGTCCAGCAGAAGAAGGTAGGGAGGTTCGTCACGACCACGCCGCCCATTTTGAACCTTCCATCGCAAGCCCTTCCGGTGTCACGAGCTTTGCCAGTGTCACCGTGAATCTTCACGGTTACGCAAAGTGCTCTCTCTTTAGGCCGCATCCTCCATTGCCATGGTCTCTAGACCCCTCCCCAGGTTCCAGCTCGCATGGAAGTGATCTAGAGTCATCGGCTTGAGGTCGCTTGGTGTTCTCTACCCTGCAAAATAATACCCCGGAATCATTTCCTTTTCTTCTCCTACCCGCTACGGCAATCTCCCCCACCGAGCCTTAGATCTCGTCGCCTCCAAACTCCCATCGATCAAAATGCTTCCACTCTCTCTTGGATGGCTGTTGGCCGTTGGCGCCTCGGCGCCATACCAAGCACATGCTCTTCCCAAGCACATGGTCGACCATCGGGAGAGACGGTATCCCTTGGGCACTGAGGCAGCCAGCCACGTCGTGTTCAACCATGCAGACACAAATTCCACGCTGGCGTACGTGAAGAACTCGGGAATCTGTGAGACGACGCCCGGAGTCACTACATACTCGGGCTACCTCTCCGTCGGTGAGTGCATCCTGGGAAACGCTGCATCCCAAGACCAATATCTCTCTTGGCCCAAAAGTCTGTCAAAACACTGATGGCATGCATAAATCACTGCCGATCTCTACCAATCCCCAAAGGCGTCGACATGGACATGTGGTTCTGGTTCTTTGCTGCCCGCAACAACTCGGACACAGCTCCCCTGGCGATGTGGCTCAACGGTGGTCCAGGCTGCTCCTCGATGATCGGCCTATTCCAGGAGAACGGCCCCTGTCACTTCCCACCGGGCTTGTCGTCCTCCAAGCCGACCCTCAACCCCCTGTCGTGGAACAACTTCGCCAACATGCTGTACATCGACCAGCCCATTAGCACCGGCTTCAGCTACGGCGACAACAACGTGACTTCGACCGTGGCTGCCGCCCCGCAGGTGTGGGCCTTCCTGCAGGCCTTCTACGCCTCCTTCCCAGAGTACAAGTCGCGCGAGTTCGGCCTGTGGACCGAGTCGTACGGCGGGCACTACGTTCCCGAGTTCGCCGCCCACTTCCAGGAGCAGAACGCCAAGATCGACGCCGGCCAGCTCAACGGCTCCGCCACCAGGATCAACCTCGTCGCCGTGGGGATCAACAACGCCTGGATCCACCCCGAGACGCAGTACCGCGCCTACATCGACTTCGCCCTCCACAACAACCACCGCAGGCTGATCGACCAGCGGCAGCACGCGGCATACATGAGGGAGTACGCAGAGGACTGCCTGCCCATGATATCCCAGTGCAACGCCACGACGGGGAACAACCGGGTCTGCCACACGGGGAGCAGGGCCTGCTTTGAGTCGATCGAGCTGGACATCGAGTCGGCCAACGACTTCAACGTGTACGACGTGCGCTTCTCTGCTAACGACACCAACCCTCCGGACACGTACAAGAGATACCTCCAGTCGCCTGACGTGCTGGGGGCCATCGGTGCCAAGTCGACGTACGCTGAGTGCCCTGATGAGCCGTACTACAAGATATATAACACCGGAGATGGTGAGTCTGCTGCGGCGCTGCCATTCGGGACCCTCCGCATCGGTCGGCTTGGGTCACCACCTTCAGTGATCAGTTACTGATGATTTTCACATGAAGATGGCCGCTCTTTTCTGGATAGGCTGTCAACCGTGGTCCGCTCCGGCATCAGTGTGTTGCTTTGGGCGGGTGATGCTGGTAAGTGGCTTGCCGCTTCCCGCTTCCAAAGGAATTTGCCTTGCATTGCTGACTCTCGACCCCTTCCTCCAGACTGGATCTGCAACTGGATGGGCAATCTCGAAGTGGCAAATCTCGTATCACACAACGGATCTGTCCAGTTCAACAAGGCCGCCCTGAAGAATTACACGGTCGGCGGTAAATCGTACGGGGAGTTCAAATCCGCGGGCAATCTGCATTGGCTCAGGGTCTTCGACGCCGGGCACGAGGTGATGTTCTACCAACCAGAGGTTTCCCTACAGGCGTTCATGCAGATCATGCAGAAGAAGCCCCTTTCCTCCACTTGAAGGGACTTTTTCTTCTTTTCTTTCCCTACTTTTCTTCCTCGTGATGGAAGGGATTGCGGGCGGGTGGCTCTGCATTGTTACTGTACCCCTTGTTTCCTTGTTGTTTTACCTACCTAGACAGTAGCACTAGAAGAGTACGTACGTATGGTAGTCTGGTAGAGCAGGTAGACCCAGGCCTCCAGTTCTTACACGGGCTCACAGGACTTGACCTGAATTGATTCAAATCGCCGTTACTTCTGGTGCTGCCTTCTCTCGACGCGTGATCTCCTCCCTCGTCCGTTGATGCCTAGGATGGTGCATAGATAATAGACAACCTAAGCTGCAAGATTCCTCATGTGCGCCTTGAGGTCCTCCTCAAATCGATCAATCTTCATGTCAAACTCAGCCGGCGAGCCTTCAAGGATATCCCGATAGACACCACCAGAACCACCTGCCGTCGCCGTCGCCGTAGGGGCAGCGAAGCCGTCGTCAACAAACTTCGCAAAGTGGAGGCGATTCCTCCGCTCCCACTGGCTGGCTTCACGCTGGGCCCGAGTGGCAATGAGGAATCCGAGGCTGTCAAAGTATTCGAGGTCCTTGGTCTCGGTCCAGCGGTATGGCTCCGGCCCGTTGACGACAGTGCAGTCCTTCTCTGCCATGTACTTCCGATAGGGAGCCAGAGCCTCTACGAAGCCGAACTGGGCCCCGGCGGGGTCTATGATCCACTCCTCGTGAACCGAAAGCGAGAACAGGGTCGCCTTGATGAAGGAGTGTGGGGATGCTCCGAGCTCGCTTGTGGCTTGGGGCGCGGGGGTGAGCTTCGTTGGCACAATCGGTTTGTCGACAGCGACATCCATGTTATCAAGCCGGGTGGTGACGCTCCCCGCCAGCAACTTGTACGTCAGGCGGCTCAAGATGGCAAGCGATGCCGTGCACTGGTTGTTCACCAGGGCTGCCTCCTTGTGCCGCTCGTTGCTGACCAGGTGGCTCGGGAACGGACCGTGATAAGAGCGGGACGTCGGGAGGTGCGGCCTCTGATGGAGGTAGAGGACGCCGTCTCGGAGCTCGATCTTGGTCAGCCTGATGTCGAAGACGCACTCCCGGTACGCCAACAGGCTCTTCTTGAGCACTATGGCGGCCCGATGGAGTCTGCGTCGCTTCCGCATGTTGTGGCAGCGAGCCTTGTGGGAGGGCCAGTGGGCTTTCTGGCACTCCTTACTACAATAGGCCGTGGCGCCAGCGTCGCCAGGGGCATACTCCGGGGCGTTGTGGCAACCGGAGCACTTGGTCGTGGCGTCAAGACCACAGTGGACACATTGAGACACAGAAATGGAAGGCATTTGTAGTATCGTTACTGATGCGTCGAATCCTGGAACCACTGTGATTTCCAGTCGGAGAGAAAGGCTCTCCGATGAGGAATGGAAATATATAGATTGCTTTGTCTGTTGGCACCCCTCTCCAATGGGCGGCCAAATGTTGGACCCAGCGCAAAGATCTGCAGGAGGCTCACCAGTCGCCATACTACCTACACAGTATGGGGAGAGTTACACAATTAACCTGCCTTGGTACCTCCTCAGGTAGGTAAGGCAGGCAGCTAGCCGCGGAGGCGTTTCGAGCTTTCTCCATTGTTGCACGGGCGTGACGGGACCCAACAGCCAGCCAACCGGAGGGAGAGTTCGGTCTGCAAGTTGCGAGAGTAGCCAGGAGATATCAGATAGCCAAACACTACTTCTTTCCGATGGGTAACATCAAATCATCGAATAGACGAGCGTGCAACGGAGAAGATCGAGTTTTCAATTTGCGGGCTCCCGTGCCCGATGACAATTTTGTTCCTTAGGTGTCTGTCCGCTGCCGTGAATTTGTTTGCATCTGCATCTCGCCGTCTTGAAGATGTACTCGCTTATTGCCACCAAACATTACAGAGGGGACTTTCGATATTTAAAGTATTAGATGTACAATGCATCAGTCTAGAATCATTACTCACTCCATATGGATCTGGCCCGTCGTTGCTTTCACTTCCGTGACCTGGTGAGGCCTCTTGGTGACTGCCTCCCAGGGAATGACTTTGCTACGGCATTTTGACCGTTCGCTTTGGGGAGCTTGGTTGCGACTCTGGAGGCGAGAGGATTTGGACATTCAGCAGTGACGAATGCCTTGGGATTGCCCTTATTTGAAGGAATCTTGTGCGTCTTCCGGGCACGAGTAGCCTGTCGAGTGACTCGGGTCTTGTCCGCATCGCTTGGATCAAAGTCGCCGTCGCCCCCATCGGCCACCTCATCCTCACCCTCACCGTCGCCAGTGACCGCCGCCTTCCTCACGCCGTTGGGGTTCGCAGCAACCCCCGTCTTCAAATTCGCCTCCGACCTCTTCTTCTCTTCCTCTGCCCAGATGTCTGCCTCCCGCTGCAGCCTCTCCCTCTCCTTCCATAGTCTCGCAGCTTCCATAATAGCCAAGATCGGGTTCCAGTCAGCAAGGTTAGGGTGTGTTTGCAACAGCGTCGCCGCGCTCTCCTTCTCCTTGTTGCTGGTCAAGTCGAATTCTGGCGCGTAGTCGACGGCCCCGAATGCCTCGGCCATAAGACGGCCCCACTGGTCGTACACAGCCGCCGGGGAAAAGACTGGGGAACGGCACCAGCAGACAACCTCTTCGGGGACGAGAATCTCAGCAACAGAATGGATGATCTGCGTGTTAGCGGACTCAGGTAGGTGGACCTTGTTCTGGCAAGTCCAGTTGACGGGGATCTGGCCCTTGCCAACGCCCAAGATCTTGCAGCTCTCATCGCATACCTGGTGCCTGCACCAGGGTTCAGCACAATAAAACCTGTGTATTGTATCTGTTCGGCTGCAGTGGCAGCACTGCCACTCGCCTGTCGGGCCGAAGGGTGAAAAGGGGTGGATGGATTGTAAAGGAGCCATAGATTGCGTAGTGGTGTGCGTATATATGCGTGTAGGTAGAAAATAAGAATCGAGCACAAAACGGGCTAATAATAATGTCCAACAATATTCTTTACTCGAGGAAAACATACCAGAAAATAACAACATGAGAACAGCGCGTGCGAGTGCGCCCGTGGCCGAGGACATCATCCACTTTATAATAAAGGACCAGTGTAGACTCGTAGTCTCGAGAAGCTACAATGGGATTCGATGATTCGAAGCGGTGGCGGTAATAAAGAAGGGACGGAATGGCAGCGATAAGAATGGAGGAAGTTAGATCGCTGGAAATAAAAATAAATGCAGAACTCTTGGAGATAGACATTACAAGCCTTTCATCAGATCTTTGTGAAGTCAATGAGCAGCCCCAGACGGTCAGGCGGTGACTTCTTTGTCGAAGTCGTGGGCCGTGGCATCATCTTTTCGTTGCGTTGGTGCTTCCCATTGTCTTGACAAAGGAGACACACACAAAGGCGGTCACACTGAAATGTTGTCACCTGTTGTCACCTGCGACACGACAAGCTAACATGAAAAGGGCGTCGCTTTGTCTTATGATATCGCCATTCATTCGACGTTGGGCCGTCGAAATCTAGAAGTAAGTAATATGGTAAGTAGGCAGGTAGTACGTGGGGTAGGGGCGAAAGAGTGCGGACTATCCCGTCTGCCCAATGTGTAGGGGGTTGTTTGTATATACAGATCGAAAGAGTGAAAAGGGGGGGAAAGACAGAAAAAAGGACGGAAAATACCGCAAAATAATTGAAAAATAAAGAACAGGGTAGAGAAATGGACTCAGGAATAATCTTCTCTACCACCTCCGCCGAAGAGATCCCCATCGGAATGATGAATACCTATCCAAATGTTCCTTGCCGTTCCCAAATGACGTGGCGTGCGTCCCACCATATCCAGCTCAGTCCGCCCCTTCCCATATCTACCGCACTGATTTGAATCACACCGTACCATATCATGACTTCCTCTCCTTCTCCTTCTCTTTCTCCTTCTCCTTCTCCTTCTCTTTCTCCTTCTCCTTCTCCTTCTCCTTTTCCTTCTCCTTCTCCTCCGGCCCAGGGGTATTCGCCCTCGTCGCCATGTAAAACTCGTACTTGTCAGGGAACAATATGATATTGGCCAACCTCACCAGCTCCGCCTCAGCAGGCGAAAGCTCCGACACCGCGCCGGACGACGAAGAGGCAGAGGTCTCCGCCCCGGGCTCCCCCTTGACGGTCGTGGTGGTGGCGGCAGCGGCAGCAGCAGCAGAAACGGCATCGAGCGCGTCGACGTCCATCTTGTCGTCTGAGCTGTCCGTGGACGAGTTCCAGGGGGCGAGCCCCATGGCACGGAGCGCCTCCTCGCCGCCGACCTCGCCGATCTCCTTCTCGCCCAGGCGGCCGACGTGTGGCGCCTCGGTGCCCAGCCCGCTGCCGGACGAGTCGAAGTCTGGGCCCGGGTGGCCGCGCAGGAAGGCCTTGCGCTGGCGGGCCAGGTAGAGCGCGTTGGTCTGCGTGAGGGGACAGGCGGGCGCGTAGACCATGAATCGCTCGTGCCGGGGCGCGTCGGGCGACGCAGCCGATGCGGCCACGGCGGCCAAGGCCGAGGACGGAGTCGCCGGTCGGCTGTCCAGGGACGACGTGATGGTGTATGCCGTCTCCGAGTGCCAGATGATGTAGTCGCCGGCCTGCAGGTCCGGTGGGGTGATGAGGGTGCGCTTGAGGTCGAGGTGCGGGTGCCACAGCTCCGTCACTCGCTGGGCGTGGCCAGGTACGGCGCCATGGATGATGGTGGTCTGCTCCTTGTCGAGGACCCAGTTGTCCGCCGCCAGGAAGGCGTCCCACTCGGGGCCCTGCTGCTGGTTCCCCGCCGGCGGCGGGTTCTTGGGCGAGAAGAAGGGCCGCAGCAGGAAGTAGGCGATGACCAGCTTGGGCGAGGGCAGCAGCCGGATCATGCCGGGCTGCACCTGCGTCAACGCCACCAGGCCCTGGAACATGCGGAAGATGCTGCAGGCACCTGCGCCGTTGTACAGGTCCGGGGTCGCCGTGATGCGGCCGGTCGGGTCCCAAGGGTCGTACGCCTCCCACTCGCCACGGAAGATGGAGTCGTAGGTGCCGCTGCGCCCATAGCCGTCGGGCTCCCACCGCTCGAGGCTGCCTCCGTCGATCTGCGCGATGATGATCTCGGATGCGGCAGCGACGGCAGCGACATCAGCGGCGGCGGCATTTTTGCTGGAGCTGGTTCCGGCGCCGCTAGGGACAGCAGCAGCAGCCGGAACCGGGATTGGCACTGGGGCGGACACTGGGGCGGGCACTGGGACACCGTTGCCCGCGTTGGTGTTCACGTGGATGCGGATGCGGTCGGCATAATTGATGGGAAAGCGCGTGGCCATGCGGTCGTCGCTCTCCGTGTCCCACAAGCTCATTGCGAACTTCATGGCGCGCAGCACATGGGGGTGTGCGCGAGCGCGGATCTGGGCCGGCGTCCAGAAGAAGTCGAAGCATGTCGGGTCCTGGGGCGGCGGCGGCTTGATGTCGTGCTTGGTCTCGAGGTAGTGGCGCGTCTCCTCGACCCATGCCTCGGCGTCCGCCGGCGGGACCACGCCTCGCACCACGCCGACCCCAAACCGCTTGATCAGCTTGCTGAAGTCGGCAATCTTGGCCGGGTCCTCAATGTCGGCAAAGTCAATCGCCGCCAGTAGCTCGCCGGGGCTCTTGGCCGTGATCGCCGCCATCTCCTCCTTCAGCGCCACCAGCAGCCGTGCCCACGACGCCTGCACCGCGTCCTCGTGGCCCGCAATCAGCTTTCGCTTGATCCCGGCGAACCTCGACGGCAGCGGCACCGGCTGGGCGCCGTAGAATGAAAGTACCGGCGGCTCCATGGTTTTTGCCCGACGTCGGAGCTTGGCTAATCTGCGGTCTTTTGCTGACTCGTGCTTGCTTTTTGGCCGTTGGTGCTGTTGCTGTTGTTGTTGCTGGTGGTCCTGTTGGTCCTGTGTATGGTATCCACCAGCACTGGTTGCGTGGTCTTCGCTACCGTTACTACTGCTGCTACCCTGTCCAGGGATTGAGGGCACTTGTATTGACGAAGAAGATGCATGTGGGTGTGAACTTGAGTATGATTGCGAGTGTGAAAGTGATTGTGATTGTGAATGTGGTTGTGAATGTGAGGAGGAGGAATTCTGGTTGTGGTTGTGCTTGCGGTTGCGGTTGCGGTTGCGGTTGCGATGGGGGCTGTGGCTGTGGTTCAAAGTTTGGTTGATCGCGGAGGCAGTCGCTCCTTCGCTGCCACTGCTGTTGCCGCTGCTACTGCTGTCAACTGACATGGCGGACGACAGGGAGGGTATGGAACCACCTCCTGCAGGGGAGGAGCTCAGGCTGCCAATTTTGGGGTCATGACTTCCACTGGTGCTGCTCTCGGTGCCACCAAAAATGCCTGCCGCCGCGACGCCACCTAGCCCACCAATGCCACCAATGCCCCCAATGCCACCGATACCACTGACGGTGCTCATGCCACTCATTCCACTCATGCCACTCATGCCACTAATGCCACCACTACCAAGACTACTGCCGGTGCCGCGTGTCTGCGTGTGATGTTGTCGTGCCTGTTGGAGCTGCTGCTGCTGGTGCTGCTGCTGTGGGTTCTGGCCTTGGAGTTGCTGATTTTGTTGGTGCTGCTGGTGCTGCTGGTGCTGCTGGTGCTGCTGGTGCTGCTGGTGCTGCTGGTGCTGCTGGTGCTGCTGGTGCTGCTGCTGCGAACCTAGCTGGAACCTCCTGTCGCGGAGGTCTAGCTGGTTGAGCTGCGGGGGCAGCGGGACNCCTCCTGTCGCGGAGGTCTAGCTGGTTGAGCTGCGGGGGCAGCGGGACTTTAACATCACCTCCAACAGCGCCCTCGGTTGCCGGTCTCGCGGAGATGGGCCACATCTTTTCGTCCTTGCCGTCGACTCATCTGACCAACCCCTCTCCGGAGCCCTGCTTCCTCAGATAATAGTTTGACAGTGGGAAGGAGGTCAAGGGGCACGGAAATTAGATTCTTTTTAGAATGAAAAAAACAGGTGCCTCCGTGGATATGAGGAGCTAGGCGGTGTTCGTTCCGGTCCGTCGCTGTAGTCTGTTGCTTCTGTTCCCTAGTCTCCTCCTCTGCCATGCAGATGGATGCAGGCCTTGTCGTTGACACTTGACACAGACCTGGTCTTAGTGCGGAGTATCGGAGTACGTGTCGCTTGTGTGACTTGCGTCTGTCTTTCTGTGTGACTTGCAGGTATGGCTTCTGTGTCTTCTTCTATGTGGTGTATTTTGTCGTCACCCCGTCGCCCGTTATCCTTGTCGTTGTCGTCGTCGACGTCGATGTCGATACCTGGCTAGGTACGTTGGCAGGTAGTTGTTCGCAGACCTCAATGCCTAAAAAGAATAGCAGCCACGCCTGGCAACGTGATGTGTGTCTCCTCGAATCGGGACGTTCGTCAAGTCTAACCAGTCCAGTCCAACTTAGGCAGGGTAGAACATAGTAATCCGTAGAGCAGAGCAAACAAATCAGACAAAATTGAGCCAAACCCTTTTTCAGATTCAGGTCATCCTCCCAACCAAGAAACCACACACACCCCACGGCCATTCCCAGGTTCTCCCGCTGAGGTACTTAAACAGTCCTGGGGAGGCAAATGCGGCGGCCAATCGTCCGTTCCAGACTCGGAGATATGGCCCGCCTGGCCCTTCAGACCACCCTTCCGGCCTACCTCCACGGCCTGCACCGTCTCCAACAGGACCTCTTCCCACTCTGCAAGTCTAGTTAGTCCACCCACTCCAAAGGCCACTTAAAAGACCACTCACAAGGCCGCTCCAGTCCCAATCGACCGCTGCATTTAGTAATTTACTCCAACCAAACCTATTTTCCCGCCGTACCCCTTGCGGCTGTTTTGTCCCGTCCCAGGATTATTAACAAAATGGGCTAGAAATGGCATTAACGACAACGACTTGGGCATTCCAGCCTATCCCGACCCTGTGAATCTATGGATGTCCTTGTCCCCAACCACACAGTCTCTCCTCTTTGCAGTCGGTCTCCGTCTTCGATCGTCTTTGGGGCTTGCAGCACAGTGTAAAGTGCGCCAACCAACACCAACACCACCAAGCTCCCTTACTCCATACCCTACTAACAACACTACCTAGGTACATTAGTACATACCCCCCGACTGCTTTACTCCCAGCACATGCGGGTAACGGGCAACGGCAAACGGGTAGCACACCCTGCGGCCCTGGGCAGGATTGGTGATGTGTACTAAGTACAACCAAGGTGGGCCGGAACCACTTCGATCTGCCCTAGGTGAGCTTGTACGCGGTCCTGTCTTGCACTGGTCTGCACTGGTCTGCACTCGTCTGCGCTGGTCTGCGCTGGTCTGCACTTCGCTCGATTTCATTTGTTCATTTGCGGGTTGACAAAGACCTAGGCTGTTGCTTGTCACGCTTGTATCGAGCCAATCTAATTAACGATGAGATGCGCGCCGTCATTCGCCTCTCGCGTGTCACGTCCCGCTCTTTAGACTGGCAAGACCGGCTAACACTTTCCTGAATGCACACCCTCCTGATCCCTCCTTCACTCTCCATGTACTCCGTTATTCTTCTCTCCGCCCCTCCTTCCCTTCTTTGATTTCTTTCCCTTTTCGTCCGACCATGCTTAGCTAGTTCCATCAGGGACAAGGCTTGATTAAGCATGAAGATTCAAGGAAGCTCAGTCCGTCGGGCCCCAACAAAAACGACATGCGGATGCTTGAATCCCCCATCTAGGCTCAGCCCATCCGGAGAGAATGGAAGAGAGGAAGAACTTCGGAACCGGGAGGGGTGGATAATGCACAGTGGGGACCCCACTACACCCCTTCTTGTTCCCCCAAAACGGGCCCCCGCTTCCTCTCCAGCCCATCAAAGACCCATGTTCAAGATCCACCCTAGATCCAGACGAGCGACCTGGCTCCGGTAATGCGGGACAGCAGGGCCGGCACCCATGTCCATGTTTGAAGATTCTCCCATTTGAACGACGGGGCTCCCACTCTTCCAATTCCCACGCGCTCTTTAGTTGTACAAGGAAGCTCAATTTCCCTCGTTGCCCCCCATTCCATCCAAAGTGAGCTGTGTTCCGCGTGCTCTTTGATTGTTCGGTCGCTCGCCTGGTCGGGCCAGTCGCAAAAGAAGACACGTGGAATGCGGTATCAAATCTTTTCGCATTAGGCTCATATCTCGTTTGAAGATCCGCCTCAAATAAGGCTGTCAGCCTGTGCCTATCTTTGCCCGTTTTCGTCGCCCATCCCCTGTCACACTCACACCAGTCTCGACTCTCGCCTCGAAGGGTCGGTCCATCGGTGGCAAAAACCAGCGATTCTCCGTCTTCCCGCCCCAAAGAAAGAAGATGAAAAGTTTCTACTGAGTAATATTCTCCGGAGTAAACGCGTGCCTTCGTGCCGTCACACCGTCACACCGTTATCCAGCCAGCCCCATGCGGCCAAGCCAGCCAGGCCGTCTCCCAAAGTCCCAACTCAAAATCTCTCAAGAAGGCCGAGGCTGTCAGACAGGCGAGACTTGTTTATTATGGTCGGCCTAGCGATGCGAGGATGCGACAGTGGATCTGTGCTATTCCTCACCTGCCGTCGGCCCGGTGGGAAGTGCAAGTGCTAGTGCGTGATTGGCTCTAGTCTTGACTCTGGATTGTGCCAGTCACGTGTGCGGTTTGAAGCTCGGTCCCTTGTCGTCCCTTTCCTCCTTCCGGTCCATCCTTTGAGTTGAATCGGTTCGTTCCAACTTCAATCAAATTCTCCGTACTTGCCCTAACCTAGTAGGTAGTAGGAGTACCTACCGAGGTACCTGTACACTCAGACGCAGTACCAATGCAATGCATACACAAGCGCAATTCGCCATATGTGCACGGACCTTCTGCCTTGTCTCCAAGCATGTCACTCGCCCATTCGAGGATTCTTGCCTTCAACCCTCATGTTCGTCAAAAAGACGGCATGGAGGGGTAACGTTGCATCATTGTTGCTCGCTAATGGGACTCCGGAATGCCTTCTTGCGCAGTAGTACGGATGACTTGCCTATCAACCTATTTACGTACAAGTACGTACTTGTTGTGATGGATTCAGCTGGGCTGGTCGCTTTCGTTCCTCCCTTGCCTGCGTCGCTTGGGCCGCTTGGTTTACCTACCCGTCGCCGGACTCCCGGGTCTTCCAGCCGTGGCCGCTGGTCTGTCCAGTCGGTGGGATCCCATCATGGAACTCAAAAGGTCGGCCACGACCTCAAAACCCATGAAGGTCTTTGCCGTTGAGCAGCCCGTTTTCCGTGTCACTACTCCCTGGCGGCCTGGCCTGGACAGCAATTGACAGCGGAGCTAATCATCCCGGCACCCCAGCGGCCCAGGCTCCACTCCGGCCTTCACATCACACCAGACTGGTCTCCTGCAGCTCCGACGCCGACATGAATACAGGACGCCGCTGGGCTGCTGCTGGGCGGTTTCTGGTAGTTCTGGTGGACCAGTCGCTGAATTTCAATGACCGTCCCTTTCATCACCCTACCTTTCTTTGTCTGTTGTAATTTCCATTGTAAATACCTCCAAAAACAGGACTCCCCCACCGTAACTCAAACGCTCTACTACCTACCTACTCACATATGACAGACCAGGGAGCCACTCTTGACCCGATTTCCCGGACATGATATGACTCTGACCTTCCTGATTATCGCTCACAATCGCTCGAGTTTTGCTGTTAGGTTCTTGCTCCTAGTCCCCAATACTTTAGGCAAGCCGAGGTCCGCTCGCTTGCGGTCAATTGACAGTCCGTTTTTTGTCGGGATGGTGACGAAAACATTATCGCTATTATTGTGTGCAGATACACAGACACGGCTGAAAACACGCCATCGAGGGGCTGGCTTGGAGGTGGAGGGCCAGGGCAAGACGGGCAGCGAAACCAGTGTACCAAATGGAGGGGTTCGTCTCTTAAATGGAGACAACCAAGGCAAACCCTGCCAACCAAGCCATCCAAAGAGGCAACTTGGTCAGCCACCAGCCCCAAGACGGCAGGTCGAGTTGTCAACTCTACGGATACCTACTAGTCTAGGAGGGGCAGTGAACTTCAGCCAGCCTGCCCGCGCTGCCGCATCTCTCCGCCCGCTGCTGCACGGCAGTACGGGCGAGGCCGAGCATGACGACACACCTCCCTTTTTTGCCGGTTGTTTCTTTTCCTTTTCCCCTCTTGTCGCCCTCCCACGCGGCCACGACTGGGGCTTTCCCCCGAAGCCCAAGCTTGCCAAGCGTGGGTTCAATCCAGCTTCTGCTGAAAATTCATCAATTGCGAGGTGCGATAGCATCATCGCATTATCTCATCATCGCCCAAGGTCTCCCAATGCTAGGCAAGCTAGACAACTCCGACAGTCACCCCCATGCCCGCGCGGGGAAGCATGATGGCATTTGTAAGGATGGGTTGACTCGGATGGGTTGACTGGGCTTGTCAGTTTGGCGCAGTTTGGTGCAGTTTGGCGCGCTGATGCGGCGATCGGTGAGAAACACAACCAAACCGCCTATCTGACGTTGACCGCTCCTCCTCCAAGGCAACAGAGTTGGACGGAAGATTGGGAGGCTTGGAATGGTGCAGATACGGTAGTACCGTCCATTTGCATTTCCCCTCTCTCTGTCTCTGTTGTCTCGGTACTTTAAGCTAGCCGGATCCTCCAGTTCTGAATCTTTTCAAAAGCTGTGCATCCCGTCGTTTGTGATCCCGTCCCGCAGCTTCCTTACTCGTAGATACTACCTACCTACCTACCTAATACCTAATATTTCGGTTCGGTTTGCCACCCTTCCGTACCTTTGCCTACATAGAACTCTGTCCATTTCCTCCGGGTTGCAGATTCGGGACTTCCGGACCGGATCCGACCAAACTATGCGCGGCAAGCTCTCTCTCATTCTTGCCTCAGCCTATGCGGCCTCCTCGGCATCGGCATGCCAGCGCGACCTGGAGGAGCTACTCGGGCACCATAGCCACCGCAAGCCGTACGTGGCCAAGAGGGATGCCCAGTGGCCCCCCGTGCTCAGTGCGCAGGAGACGGTGCTGGTGAATGCCTTCGACAGCGTGAGCATCGACCAGTGGTCCGACTACTACGGCCACCAGGTCAAGCTCGCCGGGCTGGGCAAGGGCGCGGCCGAGTGGACCAGGGATCGGTGGAGCGAGAGCGGCTTCGAGTCGCACCTTGCCGAGTACAGCGTCTACCTGAGCTACCCAGTGCATGCCTCTCTACATGTGACGCATGCCAACGGCACGAGGGCCGAGGTGAACCTGGTGGAGGACGTGCTCGAGGAGGACGATGTGACGGGACGGGCGGACAACCAGCCCACGTTCCACGGCTACTCGGCCTCGGGGAACGTGACGGCCGAGTACGTCTATGTGGGTCGGGGCAGCCGGGCCGACTTCGACCGACTCGAGGCGCTCGGGGTGGAGCTAGAGGGCAAGGTGGCGCTCATCCGGTACGGGTCGCTGTTCCGCGGCCTGAAGGTGAAGAACGCGCAGGACCACGGTATGATTGGGGCCGTCATCTTCACCGACCCGGGAGACGACGGCAACCAGACGGTGGCCAAGGGGGTTGCGGCTTACCCTGATGGCCCGGCCAGGAACCCGTCCTCGGTCCAGAAGGGGTCCGTGCTCTTCCTGTCGACCTACCCGGGCGACCCGACCACGCCGGGGTATCCCTCCCACGAGGGTGCGCCGCGGGCCGACATATCCTCAGTAACCCCGCGCATCCCCTCTATCCCGCTGTCGTACGCCGCCGTTCAGCCTCTCCTGCAGACCCTGGACGGTCATGGCTTCAACGCCAGCCAGGTCAACCGGACGGCCTCGTGGGGCGGCGCCCTGAACGCCACGTACAGCACGGGCCCTGCGCCGGGGGTCAAGCTCTCGCTGGATAACCAGATGGAGGGCAAGATCACGCCCATCTGGAACGTGATCGGGCGCATCAACGGGACCAACGCCGACGAGACCATCGTGATCGGCAACCACCGGGACACGTGGATGATCGGCGGCAACGGCGACCCAAACTCCGGGTCGGCCATCCTGGTGGAGCTCAGCAAGGCGTTCGGGGCCCTGCTCAAGACGGGCTGGAGGCCGCGGCGCAACATAGTGCTGGCGTCGTGGGACGCCGAGGAGTACGGCTTGGTGGGCTCGACGGAGTGGGTGGAGGAGCACGTCAACACGCTGACCGAGACGGCGGTGGCGTACCTCAACATCGACGTGGCCGTCTCGGGGCCGTGGCCGTACCTCTCCGCCACCCCGGAGCTGCACGCCATCGGCGTCGAGGTGATGAAGAAGGTCATCTACCCGGACTACGGCGCCTTCAACCGGACCATGTACGACACGTGGCGCCAGTACAGCGGCGGCGCCATCGGCGTGCTGGGCAGCGGGAGCGACTACACCTCGTTCCTGCACAAGGGCATCAGCTCGCTCGACGTCGGGGCCGGGGGCTCGGCTAGGGACCCCATCTGGCACTACCACAGCAACTACGACTCGTACCACTGGATGGCCAACTTCGGCGACCCGGGCTTCAAGGTGCACGCCGCCATGGGCCAGTACCTGTCCCTGCTGGCCTTCCACCTGGCCGACGACGAGGTGCTGCCCCTGGACCTGCCCAACTACGCCGACCAGCTGCACGCCTATCTCGAGGACCTGCAGGAGTACTCGGCCGCCCGGGGTGCGTCCCTCGACCTGGCCGAGCTGAGCGCCGCCATCGACGTGTTCAAGAGGCGCGCGTCCGAGGTCAAGACGCTCGAGCTGCTGGCCGTGTCGAGGGGCGACAAGGAGCTGATCAGGGTGGTCAACCGAAAGTACCGTGACTTCCAGAGGGGGTTTGTCTCGCAGGGCGGCCTGCCATCCAGGGAGTTCTATAAGCACGTGGTGGTTGCGCCAGGCCTTGACACGGGTAAGTAAGCTTTGAGGGTGAAAGGAATTCATGTAGTCTAATGAACGCTCTTGCACCAAACACTGATGATTACTACTGACAACGCTAACACCACTAACACCACCACATCAGGCTACGCTGCCGTCACATTCCCAGGCATCACAGAGGGGATCCAATACGCCAATGGTAGCTTCGCCACAGCCACAGACTGGGTTTCGAGGACTGCGAAGGGCATACTGCGGGCTGCGGATATCCTCAAGACGTGAGGAATCATTTCTTGATTGTCAACTTAAGCTGCAGGCCCAGAAAGCAAAGCACCATATTGACCCTAATGTTATAATTCTATTGCCGTCGTTATGGTGAGACCTCTTCAAGACGGGGAAACCGAACAGAAGAAAGGAAAAGGCCGAGGAAACGCTTGGGTGGATGGATGGATGTATGGATGGATAGATGGATGGTGTATCATACGATATGGATGCTGTCGAGGTGTGCCTATTTCTAAAAGGGAAGAAAGACAGAAAGCGGTGAGAGGGGACACATGAAGACGAAAGAAACTGGCGCCAGAATCACGGCGGGCGACGATCCGACAATCGCCCTGAACCTTTGGAGAAGAAAAAGAGATGGAGACCCAACCAATAAGAAAGAGAAAGACGGAAAGGTGGCAAGAGAGAATCCCAGAGACCAGAAGGGAAAAATTGGAACAACACGATGCGCCAAACTAAGGTAAGGTAGTGTATGTAGGTAGGCAGGCAGGCAAGCAAGCCATGAAACAACTCAAGCCTCCGTCTTCCCAGGCCGCCTCCCCTCAATGGCAAGCACAGTATCGATGAACGACCTCTTGAGCACGCTCTTCTTCCTCGACGCTAGCAGCTGCGACGTCTTGAGAACGTTCTTGATCTGCCTTCCGTTGAGCGGCATCTGGGCGAGCTCCTCGATGTCCGTGTCGGAGACCTCGCTCCTGAGGGCGGACCCCTGCAGAAAGTTCCTCCAGATGGAGGCGCGCGACGCGGCCGTGAGGTTCGGGTACTCGAGGCTGACGTGGATGCGGCTCTGGAAGGCCGGGTCGATGTTGTCGACGCGGTTGGTGGTCATGAAGAGGATGCCCTCGTAGTACTCGAGCGTGCGCAGGAAGATGGACACCACCTTGTTGCGCTCCAGGTCGTGCGCCGACCGCGCCTCGAGGAAGACGTCGCACTCGTCCAGCAGCAGGATCGCGTTCCACCGCGCCACCAGCTCCAGGATCCGGCTCAGCCCGTGCTCCACCTCCCAGGGGCTCGAGCCCAGGTCGCCAGAGCTGAGCGTGTGCAGCGGTACCTTGAGGTTCTCCGCCACCGCCTCGGCCGTCAGCGTCTTGCCCACCCCGGGGGGGCCGGACAGCAGGCAGATGACGCCCTTGCCCTTGCCGCTGATGACGTCGTCGAAGGAGCCGCTGCCGCCGCCCTCCCCCTTGCCATCCGCATTTCCGTCCCCGTCGCCCTCGAGCTGCGACTCGGAGAAGGCGAGGATGAGGTCCTTCTGGTCCTCCGGGAGCACCAGCTTGTCGAAGGCGTTGGAGTTCCACTGGATCTCCGCCACCTGCTCGACGAAGAAGTCGAGCCACTTCTTCAGCTTGAGCGAGTAGCCCCGGGTCCGGGAACGCGCGAGCATCTGGTGGTACGGCGTCAGCCGCAGCTTCCCATCCTTGCCGAGCCCGTGGATGCGCTTGTGCGCCTGCAGCCTCTCAAGGTCCTTGGAGCCCCACTCCTCGACGTAGCGCATCGGGTACGGGCTCCAGCGGTTGAACGAGTCGATGTCGACCACGATCCGGCCCGAGACCTGCGTCGGCACCTCGTTGCCCTCGCGGTCCCAGGTGATGGCCGTCCCGGAGTACTGCTTGTAGTGGTGGCCCGCCAGCGACTCGAAGATCCTGCCCCTCTTGATCAGCAGGTCGCGGACGGCCTCCATCTCCTCATGGAACGCGAGCGGGAACGCGTTGAGGCCCGTGATCTTCTTGGTGCCAATGAACTCGTGGATGTCGATCTTTTCCTGCTTGCGCCCGAAGTTCTTGCCCGAGTAGTCGACGCAGTCAGCGTAAAGGCGCAGGAACTTGCCGCATTGAGTCGCCTTGTACTCGGTCTCGTCCAGCTCGAAGGCCGACAGGGGTCCCTTGTGGGCCGAGACGAGAACCCCGCCGGGCTGGAAGATCATCCACAGGTGCTCGAACTTGACCACACCGTTGCGCATGTAGTCCTCGAATGCCTTGATCAGGTCGCCGATCTCGTAGTTGAGGATCTCGTGGAGCACCTTGAGGTGCTCGCGCGTCTTCTCCTCGAGGTCCTCCCGCTCGGTGTAGCTCACGAGCTCGTTCCAGCGGTGCACAAAGGGCTGGAAGGGCGCCTCAAACTCGACTCGCTCGAGCTCGCAGGCCACCCCCGGGTAGTCGGCCAGGATCTCAGCCAGGGCCTTCCGCAGCCAGGGGCTCTGCACCACGATCGAGTGCGCCTCCAGCTTCTTCCGACTGTTCTGAGACTTGATGTTGCGTACCACGACCGCGTACTGCTCCGTCTCCTCGTTCTCCGCCGCCTCAGGCACGTCCTCGGGGTACTTGTCCACCCAAGTCCAGTTCCCATCTGAGTCCTTTGGGGACCTGTAGATGTTCTTAGGCGTACTAAGGGAGCCCATCGGGGCGAGGGGCTCCTTAGGCTTCTCCTCACTCTCCTCGTCCGTCTTCTCCTCTGCTTTGTCCTCTGTCTTCTCCTCCTTGTCGGTGTTGCCGTTGGTCTCTGTTTCTGTTCCATTGGCCTTGATGATGCCGTTGGTGCCACTGATGCCGTTGGTCTGCTCCTCGGTGATGGAGGTATTCTCCTCCACCTCAAGTGACGGCGCCATTCTGAATAACTCTTAAAGAGAATGCAGAGCCTATTTGGAAGACTGGCGCGAGAAAAATGAGGACAAAAACAAGGAAAAGGGAAAAGAGGGCGGGGGAAAGCTGAAGGACTGTTTGATCTTCAGAATGAATGAAGAGAGAGGAAAAGGGGAATACCACAAAGACCGCATCCGCTACTTTATATACTTATCCAAGGACTTGGCCTGGGATGGCCATCCGCCGCAAACTCGGGCAGGGCCAGGAGGCAATCTTGGATCCTTCTTTAGCTGTAGGATCCCGGCATTCTCAGTCCTCTGCTGGCTTATCCGTAGACCCTCTCGTATCGTACATCTTCACACCGCTCCATCCTCCCCCTTGTGTGCCAAGAACCGCTTCGGTTGGAGCCTTATCCAACGGGTAGTGACTCACACCATGAGACCAAGAGCTGGGGTCTAGGGTCTGCCTGACCACGCTGTGTCCACCCTGTAAGCGCCTGATTGCGGGGGTTGTGCAGCTCTACGGTTTGTTGAGAATGTGGTATAGCATCAGGCTAGCCAGGCTGCAGTGGTCCCATCGGCTTGCACTCGTTGATCGCCAAGAGGAGAGCCAATGGGCAAGAAGAGACATTGAACGCTGAAGCTGCATCAGTCCGACAGACCAACCGTTTGTCCATCTCTTCCTGTGTCAATATGCGGAGCGAGCGCTTGGAAGGTTGAGCCGCAGGCAGAAGCAGCCACAATAGCGGAGCACTGCGACGGCCCCGCTAAAAGAACCCCAGGCAAGCTGAGCGGAGTGATTGCTCACTCGCCGATCAGCAGAGGGAGCCCGCCGCAGCCTGCTTTCGGTCCCTCAATTTCGACATGGGCTTGGTACACTAGTAGCGGTAGCCCTGAAGTCGCTACCCATCCCCTTACTTCCCACTTGCCTCCACTGCCTCCCTGCCTCCATTGCCCCTTCACCTCATGTTCTACCAAGCGATGCATGGAGATGTGAAATGCATATGAATGGATTCACTGCACGGCGACGGGGTGGCGAATATCAGAGGGCATGTATGAAGTAGCCAACGATTTGTCGATTCGCGCATAAGACACGTACGCTTTTCTAAGTGGAAGATGTTCCTTCGAGAGTAAGGCGGGAGGGAGTCAATTAGACTCCTAACCATTAGCCCATTATCAAGACCCACGACAGTTTTGGCAGGCAGCCCTTCAAATCACTTTAATTAAGGCTGAATCCAGGATCAGGCCGCGACATTCTTTGCAGATAGATGCAACATATAGGCATTCATAGGAAGGAAAGCTTAGCTAGCCCGGAATTGTAACTACCTTCAAGAAGAGGGCGAAAGAACCGCGTTGGCTGATTCCTAGGGCAGATAGACAGAACCGCGGGCCTTGCAAAAAGCTTGAGGGTTTGGCCCAAAGACCCTTGCTCTCGCTCCAGACTCATGGGGTTTAGCTTGGGAGTCGGCGAGATGCTTCCCCGTGTTAAAGTGGACAAAGTGAGGCTGGCCTGACTGCAGGAATCGGAGTCCTCACAAAACTTGTTGAGGTAGCCGGGGAGAGAGCCTAACAGGAGGCCCCAATGCATGCCTGGCGGCTGTGCTGATTAGATAAGGACAGGCAGTAAGCTGGAGTGGGGAATGGTGGGGATTCAGCCTGGAAGCTTCAGGTCCGTCGGGGCACAGTCAACATCATTAGCATCCAGGCTCCAGGGCAGCTTCTCAATGCTCGGGCATCGTCCAGCCTCGGGAAGAAGCCGAATTGAGCATTCAATTGTGGCAGCCGCAGCGAGGACTATCAGATGGAAAGGCACACAAGATCACTGAGATGAGGCACATATACATACCGTTTGTTAGCCTATCGAATCAAGTACTGAGGGCGCCAAGTTCTGTCGCAATCCTTGGCAAAACACCACAGCCATTTCATCCCCTAACCCGAGGGCGTCCCATCGCCCTTCTCCGCAAAATGTCGACATTCAAGCTCAAAGATCACGACACCTCCGTCACCCTCCCTGATGGTCTCTCTGAGGAGCAGCTGCTCTCCTTCCACCCGTTCAACGTTCGTCCAGGTCCTACACGATTGAATCCTGCCACTTTCTACACCCCTAGCGAGAGGAGAAGCTAAAGAAACTATTCGATCCGGGTGTCTCTAGAACTGGGTCAAAACCCTCACAAGCTCCCTTGCTCTCCAGTCAACTCAGCCGTCTCATCCGTTCCATTCCGACCCCTACAGCCTCCGCTCGATCACAATCCAGTCCTTCGACCGCTTCGGTGGCAAACGCCTCGGCTTCATAAAGCTGACCTCGGACGTCTCCAACGGATCGGGCGAGAGCATCCCGGGCGCCGTCTTCCTCCGCGGTCCGTCCGTCGCCATGCTGGTCATGCTGCTCCCCGAGGACGCCCCGCCCGAGGACGAAGAGCGGTACGTCCTCCTCACGGTGCAGCCGCGCGTCGCTGCCGGCAGCCTAGCCTTTGTCGAGCTGCCGGCTGGGATGGTGGACGAGGAGGGACAGTTTGCCGGCACGGCGGCGCGGGAGATCAAGGAGGAGCTGGGGCTCGAGATCCCGACCTCTGAGCTGCGGTGTCTGAGCGAGATGGTGGCCACCTCGGCCTCCCAAGGCCAAAAGCGAGACTCAAGTGAAGGCTCGGAGCCCCGCGAAGACATACCCCAGGCCATGTTCCCATCCGCGGGGGGTTCCGATGAATACATACACATCTACATGCATGAGCGGCGGGTGCCCCGAGAGCAGCTGAGCGAGTGGACCGGCCGGCTGACAGGCCTGCGGGATTACGGGGAGAAAATCACGCTCAAGCTGGTGCCTATGCGCGAGCTCTGGCGAGAAGGGGCAAGAGATGCGAAGGTCCTTACCGCGCTGGCTCTATGGGAGGGTCTAAGGCGAGAGGGGCGGTTACGACGGAGGATCCCGGCTTAGCCCTGTAGTTTTTAGGCGTTTGGCTGAAAATCAGGTTCATGACTAGGTACCTAGAGAAGGTCGGCTCAGGCTGTTCCAAACGGTGATTCCAGGCTCCGGTTGATCATCAGGCGCGGCGTTTCAGGGTTATTGAGGAGCTTCTTTGTTTCTGTACCCCTTCCACTACTCCCAGTTGTGTTGTAACCAAATTGGAAGTACGTAGTCCCTGTACACTATCGTACGACAATCGGACGGCCATGCTGGTCGAACAGTGCCTACATTCTGTCAACGCAGCGCTACGGGCAGACTAGGAACAGCCTGGGAGCGATTTACTTGGGCCATCAAGTGTGCCTAGAGGATATCCTAATAGCTGCCTAAAAGATGCTACAATCTCTGCCTACCAGAGCAGAACATACCCGAGTGACAACCAGAAGACGCGCAAACAAGGCAGATGAACAGGGTGCCGCTACCTCACCCCATTCACCCTCACATCCCCAGGAGCCAAGACCCAATCCCTAACCCCTCCCTTCCAGTCACTTATCCTCACATCCTTGATCTCGACCACAACAAGCCTCACATCCTCCCCCTCAACGAAGCACGCCCGCCCACTGTCACCCTCAGCGACGGCAGCGCCGCCGAACAGCGACCCAGCCGCAGCGCCTTGCTCCGAGTCGAAAGTGTTGTTTTCGAGGTGCTGCTGGCGGTAGTAGGCCTCCTCTTCGGAGCCCGTGTCGGCGAGTCGGGCGGCGCCGTTAATGGTGGCCGATATGGACGAGATGGAGGACGTGTTGAGGTTCAGAAGGAGGGAGGCCAGGCTGGATCGGTGCTCCGGGCCGGGGGAGCCACCGGACGGTCGACGGTGTGGGTTGGGCGGGCGGTGGGAGACCCCTACGGGACCGTTAGTGTGTGCATAATCATATACCTAGGTAGATACCTGGAGGGATAAGTTTAGATCATGGCACCATCTCGAAACTCACAGTCGTGCACCAGCAGCGAGACGTTGGGGTTCGCCACCAAGTTGTTCGTCTTCTTGCTGGCTGGGTTGGTGGTCATGACGATGACCGGGCTGGCCGAGTAGGGCGACGAGGGGAGGTACGTGTAGCTCATCAGAGACACGTGTGGGATATTATCTGTGCATGTTGCCAGGTGAAGCTGCGCCATATACTTCCTGGTTAGCAACTCCGTCGAGAAAACCCCTAGCTTCTTGTCCAGGGAGCTGCTGATGAGTCTGGGACAGAGAGAAAGCCCCACATACGAATCTCGCATTCTCTAGACACTGGACCACCTCTGTCGGAAGAGTAGAGGTCGTCTGCTTATGCGTGTCACCCGCCGAAGCTTCGTGATTTAAAGGTATTTGATCCATGGCTGGTCGCTGTGCTGTGGTGTTAAGCGATAGCTTGGCCGAGGGCGAAAGTTTGGTTTCAAGACATGAGCCTGTTGATATCGTCGTCCTCAGACCTCCGACGCGATCGTCCTCGTATGTCCCTGTGCCCCGTAACGATGCCTGGCGGGGCTTTCAGCATGTTCACGCCACTTGTGGTAGTGGCCCGTGCACACGGCGGAGCTCCCCTAGCTAGGGGGCGGGGGGCCCCTGGGAGAATGACGTCGGCGAGCCAGCCGAGATCAATGGCTCAGGTCCTGCGGGGTTGCGGACTTGCGGCTAGTCTCGGCTTCCAGACGAATCATCCTGAGCCCTGAATCATTTCCCGAGGGAAATCCAGCCATCAATGGAATGTTAAGCCCTGCTCTGTACTCTTCTCTCAAGTCAGTCCTGGAGAGTTAGCATTTTCTTCCCCATCTCCCACTTGGCACACGGAGAGATCGCTTGTATCGCCTCAAGTCTCCTTAGATTTCCCCCGGTAGCCGCAATGCGGTCCATCCAGCGAGCGCATGCCCGTGTGCACCTCCCCGTCCCTCTCTGCAGTGTCTCGTCACGACGGCTCCTCTCATCAACCACTCCGACGGCGACGAGCACCACGGCCAGCACAAGTAGCACCAGCAACCCCAGCAACCCCAGCATATCCACACAAACAGCAACCACCATTCAATTGACACCAATAACCTCCCTCCTAATCGCCAACCGCGGTGAGATCGCCCTCCGTATCCACCGAACCGCAACCCGCCTCGGCATCCCGACGACAACGATCTACACCGACGTCGACAAAGACTCGCAGCACGCCGCGGCCTCCCCTTCCTCGATCGCCCTCGGCGCCGACCCGACCGCCTACCTCGACGGCGAGCGCATCGTCTCCCTCGCGTCCCAACACCGTATCGCCGCCCTCCACCCGGGCTATGGCTTCCTCTCGGAGAACGCGGCCTTTGCGCGCCGCTGCGCCGAGCGGGGGATAAACTTCGTGGGCCCGCCTCCCTCCGCCATGGCCGACATGGGCGACAAGGCGCGCTCCAAGGAGCTCATGACGGCGGCGGGCGTGCCGTGCGTCCCAGGATACCACGGCCCCTCTCAGGAGACATCCTTCCTCGCCGACCGCGCAGAGGAGATCGGCTACCCTGTGCTCCTCAAGAGCGTCAAGGGCGGCGGCGGCAAGGGCATGCGCATCGTCCCCACGGCCGGGGAGTTCTCCTCGCAGCTGCGGAGCGCCCGCGCCGAGGCCCGCGCCTCGTTCGGCCCGGACGGCGAGGTGATGCTGGTGGAGAAGTACATCAAGCGCCCGCGCCACGTCGAGGTGCAAGTCTTCGCTGACAGGCACGGCAACTGCGTGGCCCTGGGCGAGCGGGACTGCAGCGTTCAGCGGCGGCACCAGAAGGTGCTGGAGGAGTCGCCCGCCCCAGGGCTGGCCGAGGACCTGCGGCAGGACCTCTGGGCCAAGGCGCGGACGGCCGCCCTGGCCGTGGGCTACGTCGGGGCGGGGACGGTCGAGTTCATCCTGGACCGCGACACGAGCCGCTTCTACTTCATGGAAATGAACACGCGCCTCCAGGTCGAGCACCCGGTCAGCGAGATGGTGACGGGCACGGACCTGGTCGAGTGGCAGCTGCGCGTCGCCGCGGGCGAGGAGCTGCCCCTGACCCAGGACGAGGTCGAGTCCCGCATCCGCGAGCGCGGCGCCGCCATCGAGGCGCGCATCTACGCCGAGAACCCGGAGAGGGGCTTCATGCCGGACTCGGGCAGGCTGGTGCACCTGCGGACCCCTCGGACGACGGGGGTCGACGCCGACGCGGACGTACGTATTGACGCCGGCTTCATCGAGGGCGACGTCGTCTCGCAGGCCTACGACGGCATGATCGCCAAGCTGATCGTGCGGGGCCGCGACCGCGAGACGGCCATCCGGCGGCTGGGGCTGGCCCTGCGCGACTACGAGGTCGTGGGCTTGAGCACCAACGTCGAGTTCCTCAAGCGCGTGTGCCGCAGCCCGGCCTTCGTCGCGGGCGACCTGGACACGGGCTTCATCGACCGGTGGCGGGCCGAGCTGTTCGCGCCCCGCCGCGTCGAGGACGAGGTGTTCGTGCAGGCTGCCCTCTGCCTGCTCGCCCCCCAGCTGGCACGCACGAACCTTGATCTGCCGCATGGGGAGACTGTGGGTTTCGGGGATGCCAGCGCATCGACGAGCGAGAGGAGGTTTGCCTTCAAGGTCACAGACGGATATGCGGCGCCGGGAGAAGGGGAAGGAGGGGCAGAGGGGGCAGATGCCGCCACCCCTGACATCGTGCAGGTCAGTATCACTCAGCGTGGGAACAATCTGTTCAACGCCAGGGTTGTCCGCAAAGGCGAGGAGACGCCCCGGGAGTTCGACAACATCACATGCGAGCCGACCACGACTGGACCCATCAAGACGACCCTCAAGTCTCTATACCCCCTCGCGCGGATCGAATCGACGGTGGTCCAGGACCCGACAAACGAAAACAAACTCACCGTCTTCCAGCTGGGGACCAAGACGGACCTGGCCCTCCTGCCGCCATCCTGGTTCGAGAAGGCGCTGGGGTTGAAGGAGGTTGCCGCCTCGGTGGTGGCGCCCATGCCTTGCAAGATCTTGAGGAACGAGGTTAACGAGGGTGACACGGTTGAGAAGGGGGCGCCTCTTGTGGTGTAAGTGGTCTTTCTGCTCTTGAATATTTCATGATTTCTTCTCCTCGTACATGTTGTTCCTTGGTGACAGGGAGAAGCAAGAAAAAAAGAAGACGAAGAAGAGAAAGCCACTAACATACCCCGAAAATTCTATAGTATCGAGTCAATGAAGATGGAAACAGTTATTCGCTCGCCTCAACACGGCGTCATCAAGAAGCTAGCGCATAAAGAAGGGGACATCTGCAAGGCCGGGACGGTCCTAGTGCTATTTGAGGAGCCCGCTGAAGCGGAGAGCAAAGACTGATGATGGCAGGGGCACGCACTTATAACCAAGGGACAGATAGTTAGTTGAATACTAAGGAAGAGCAAGCAGCAAGGCGTCGCGGGGTCGGATGTTGCATTTATCAGGAGGAGTTTCCAGGATATTCTTTTTTATTATCGTCTGGTTTGTAGACAAGTAGTAGGTGGTTCCATATTATACACCAATCTTCGCCTTCCGGGGTTTTGCCACCACCCTTGGTCCCATCAACGTGATCGCGGTCTCCATACACTCGCGTCTGGTATTTTAAACCGGGCCGTAGCTCCTCCTACTCGGCTAGCAGCCCAGGAGCCTGAGGAACAGCCAGCTCATCCAGATCCAAGCCCTTGAAGCCGTCCTCGACGGCCCATGACCTCCCCTTCTCCATTGTATAGAGCGCTTCGCACGCCCTGCCGACGACGAGCAATCCCGGCGGCCTGCTCCCCTCCTGCTCGATGGCCTGAGCTACGAACTCGAGGGTCGTGCGGATGACCCTCTGGTCGGGGCAACTGGCCCTCTCAACGACGGCGCATGGCGTATTCTTGGGCCAGAGCGCCCTCGTCGGAGGGGGCCTCTTCTCGTCTACCGTCTCCATCACCTTGCCAGTGTCAACAGCATCGTCACGCCTTGCTTCAGCCCGAGGCAAAATCCCCAGCTCCTCCTCCTCCGTGTGGCAGGTCAGCTCCCTCACGAGCCCGACAATGCGATGCAGCGCCATGAGGAAGACCACCGTCCGGGACGCCACGAACCCGGGCGGGCTGGGCGGCCTCCCCTTCTTGCCCGTGCCCGTGCAGACGAGCACCTGGTCGGCCACGTCCCGCTGGGTGGTCGGGATGCCCGCGAACAGGGGCGCCGTGAGCGCGCTGGTCAGGCCCGGCAGGACGACGACGCGGTCCGCCAGGCCGGCCTCCCTGAAGCGCGCCACCTCCTCGCCTCCCCGGCCGTACACGAAGGGGTCCCCCTGCTTGAGACGGAGCACCACCTTGCCGACCCTCACGCCGGCGAGGGCCTGCTCCAGCAGCTCCTCCTGGGCGGCGTCGGCGTTGCCGGGGAACTTGCGCGCGATGGAGACGGGCGTGCGGCGGGGCACAAGGTCCAGCACCCCGGCGGGGACGAGCTTGTCGGCCAGCACGAGGTCGGCCGCCTGAATGGCCTTGTAGGTCGCCCGCGTCAGGAGGTCTGGATGGCCAGGGCCGGACCCGGCGAGGATTATGCGGCCACGGCTGCTGTTGCCGCTACTGGGGGCTGAGCCGCCTGGGGAAACGGCTGGTCTGTTTTGTGTCTCGGCATACGACTCCAGCACGGCGTCGACGTCAGCATTGCTTATAGCCGCCAGCCTCTTCAGTGGCCAGTACTCGCACACCTGCGACAGCCAGCGCATACGCCTATTCTTTGCGGCGTCGAGGTCCGCCTCCGTGACGAGCCTGTTGAAGGCGGCGCTCTGGTCGTACGAGTCGTCCAGCGAGTCGTCGGCGTGCGACTGGGCCTGCTGGGTCTGCTGAGCCTTCTGAGGACCCTTGGCCCCCGCCAGCCTGCCGTCGACATCCTCCTCCTGGTTCCTCCTCCTCACATCCCCAAGCCGGGCGCACGCGCTGCCCAGCTCCGAGGGCAGCCCGGCGGCGACCTCGCGGCGTATCCTCGAGGCAAGCTTGCACCCGCGCCCGTTGGTGGTGACGCCGATCTGGAGCGGCCCGTCCGTGTGCGTCGAGAGGATTGAGAAGCTGCACAGCGCCGGCGCATCCACCACGTTGACCGGTATCCGCTTCCTCCTGCACAGGGCGGAGACGTGCGCGCCCAGGGCATCGCGCGGGCCTGAGGTGACGAAGACGGCGTCCACGACGCAGTCCACCTCCTCCCGGCCTAACGTCGTCAGGTCTGAGTCCTCAAAAGCCTTCCGCAGCCACTTCACCTCCCCAGAGTCGATGCGCCGCTGCAGGGCGTAGTGCAGCTCCGACGTGGTCGGGGAGATCAAGATAGGCCTCGCCCCGGCGCCCAGGCTCTGGCCGCACCTCGACGCCGCCAGCGGGTTGGTCCCCACGATGAGGTGGACATGGCCGCGGCAGTCGATTGCTGTCAGCAGCGATGTGTGGTACCCTGTGTTCCCAGCCGCCATGTGTATATCCATGGGATACCTAGGAAGGTACATACTTAGTACCTAGTTAGGTAGATAGGCAGTTGTTGTCTCACAACCGTTTCGCCTTTGTGTTCGGATGAGTAAACTTCTAGACAGAAAAATCTTGACTAATGTGGACTTGAGCGAGCTAACTTCGTCACCTTTCCGCCCAAAGTATAGTAGAGTTTGCCTTTATCGTATGCATTATCAATGGGAAGCAAGAACCCAGTCCCGGGAGCTAGAAGAAAGAATGAAGAAAGATGAGATATATACCTCCCATAGGTAAAATCACAGGAGAGGATGAAGATAGGAGCAACAAAGACAAGGAAAAAACTTACATCCCGAGGACTTACAGAGATCTGACCCCTTTGGGATACTAGTCTAGGTGTGTACCGACAAATCATGGCACTCCCGGATATCGGTCGAGGCTTCCATGCAGAATTAATTAGGTAACTGGTTCATTCTGGAATTTCCAAGGGAGTTGACGCAATCCGGTTGCCGGGAGTCCCCATTTTTCTTATCGACTTTATCAGAAGAGCACAACAACCAATCAGGATCGAAGGCTTGATAATCGCGCGGGGTGATGACCGGAGATCTACTCACCCAGCTGCTCTCCTCCCATAGTTCTTGCCTGTGAGGCGCACTGCCATATGGCGTGTTATATCGAGGCCAGGGCGCTGATCTTCTACGACGAGGAGTAATACGGTTGGCCGCCGTGGGAACAAAGTGTTCGACGTATTAAATCCCATAGTAAAGAGAGAGAGAAAACAACTAGTGATTGACCATGAATGCAGAAACGTGGACATGCGAGAAAAAGCCGAGATTCAAAAGGAAGCATCCCCCGACGCCTCCCCTGACAACCCCATAGTAACAGGCTTCGTAGTCCAAAGCCATGAAATGTAATCCGCGCAACCTCTCTGGCCTTTCTTGTTAGCATAGCCAATGGCCCGCCGAATTTCATCATCCGGGAAACCGGCTCCTTGTCGTGATTCCCACAATACGGCTAGCATGTTGAGCCGGCCGTTTTCCGCAGCCGCCTCTAGCGCGGTCCGTCCGTTTACCCTGGATGGCGACTCGTGGACGCTGGCTCCGCGCGACAGAAGCAGCTGGACGATCCGGACGTATCCGCCCATCGCGGCCAGCTGCAACGCCGTGCCCCCGCCTCTTCGCGCGGGTGGGGCGTGAACGTCCGCATCCCGTCCCAGTAGGAGCTTGACTATGCACCAGCTTCCAATTTCGCAGGCGGCCTGCAGAGGCGTTCGCTTGACGCCCAGTCGCGCCGGGCAGTTTACATCCGCGCCCCGTTCCAACAGAAATGCCACCATGGCTTCGTTCCGCTTTTCGATGGCCACCAAAAGTGCAGGCTCCCGGGGCCAAATATCACTGTCGGTACTCCAAAGGGATCCACTCCCGTTGGGCATTGCAGCGATGCCATTGACATCCGCCCCGGCACGAATAAGCGACACTATTAGGTTGGGGTCGGCCGAATGCCGGATAGCAAAACCCAGGGGGTTACAAAGGTTGTACTCAGTATAGGAGATGGAATTGACATCCAGGCCTGCCGTAAGCAAGGCATCCAAGGTTTGAAGGCTGTTATTCTTGATCGCGTTAATCAGGGCATTGGTTTTGAATCCCGGTCGCCCTTGAGGATACCTCGCCTTGAAAGCCTTGAGAAGCAAGTGCAAAATGGGTCCATCGAAACTAGGCCTGCCGGAAACAGGTTCATCGGAGTTAGACTCATCAGAATCAGACCCATTGGTGTCAATCCATTGGAGATAATCGATTCCTTCTGTCGGATCGGAGCCCTTCGAGAGGAGAAGCTGGATCGTCTCCTCGTCTGATGCCTTAATCGCCTCGAAGATGACGGGAGAGTCGCGCTCAAGGTCAGTTGCTCCAGGGTCGGCCCCTTTCGCGAGAAGCAGGCTGACCAAGTCCGTGCGCCTTGATACCACGGCCTTTGTGAGCGCTTTCCTCCCGGCTTCGCCGCTGATGTTGGCGCCCATGTGGATCAGGTCCTTTATTAGGGAGGCATCCCCCCACGCAACTGCCAGTTCCAAAAGCGAATCCCCGACAGCGCTGAAATCGACATCCGACTCGAGAATAGCATAGACGAGCGGTTTATTCCGCTGCGTCAAGGCCGCGGCGAGGGCAGAGCGTCCTAGATGGAAATAGCGAGTTGATTTCTCCTCACTTTCATTGACCCCGGCATCCAGCAACACCAGGGCGGTTTGGGTAGCGCCGTGAAGAACGGCTGTTATTACTGCCGGTGCCAGGAGAGACGGTCCGAACCGTGGCCTCTCGGCTAGGATCCTTTCCAGGTAGCTGACGTCACCCACTTCGGCCGCGGCGGTTGCAGCGGCCTGGAAATGGCTGTCTATGTCCCTGACAAAATGGAATGCACCTCGCTCCTCCAACGTAGTGAGCAGTTGATGATCGCGAACGCGTATAGCCTCGGCCAGTGGAGTCGTAAGCCGAATTGAAGTCGCAGGCCGAATGAATCGATAAGGAGCTTCTTCTATCTGGCTAGCTGGTTCCTTAAGATCGAATCCTTAGTTGAGACAAAGGTCGATGATCCCGAGATCTCGACCTCGAATGGCTGCTGAGAGGACTGCGGCAGTTACAGCGACCCTGTGTTTTGACAAGATCTCACAGAGCTGCAGATTACCACGCCTCGCAGCGGCGACAAACGCTCCTGTGAAGACGTGCGAGAACTCTATGGTACACCTTCCGCAGCCATCTCGTATGCACAGCTTGAGCAGCATCTGATAAGTAGCTACCGCCTCTTGGTTGTCGTGCAGGTCCGCGATTATGCAAGGAAGGCTGAAGCCATCGGGCTGGGGTTCACAGCAGCGATGATGATCGGTCGGGGGGAGCCGCTGTAATAGTTGGAGAAGAAGGCCTCCTTTCGGCTTTTTCATAGCCATCAGAACGTGTCGAGCTTCCACTTTTGCGCCACCGTCGAGAAGAGTTTGAAGAAGTTCCTTGTCCAGCTGATTACACTTGATAGCTATTTCAAGGTGAAGAGAGTCGACTTCCGCGCCATGTTCGAGGAGAGTGTTCAAGAGTTCCTTGTTCAGCCGACGACACTCGATAGCTGTCTCAAGGTGACCAGAGTTGACTTCCGCGCCATGCTCGAGCAGAGTTTGTAGCAGCTCCTTGTTCGGCCAATGGCTCCGGATTACCTTGTCCACGTGTACAGCGCTGGCTTTCCCGACATGGTTGAGCAGAACTTGCACAAGTTTGATGTCCGGCGAATGGTGAGAGAGAGCCTCTTCAACGTGTAAGCCATCGACTTGCGCGCCGTGATCGAGCAGCGCTTGTACAAGTTCGATGTTCGGCCAACTGAAGAAAAGAATCTTTTCAGCCTGCGGAACATCGAGTTCCGCGATATTGTCGAGCAACTCAGTTCGCCGACCGAGGGCCTGGAGAGTGCTGAAGGACTTAGGGAGGATAGCAAGCTTAAGCGCGCCGGGAATCTCAGCGCCTCCCCCAACGAGATATGACTTGTTGACGTCCGCCCCGAGATGGAGCAGCACATTAACCATGTCGATATCGCCAAAGAAGGCAGCCAACTCCACCGCAGTGTAGTTCACGCCCTCAAATTCACAGACAATGTCGTCCGGGCGAATGGTGTAAGGCTGGCCCCTTCCCGCCGCGATGACTAGCTTGGCAGCCTCGACGTCAGAGCTTTCGACGGCGGCTTTGAACAAGCCATCTGCGATAGATTTTGCGAAGGTTGGTAGGCTTCTGCGCAGGTAATCGAACAGCTCTGATCTCATCTGCGAATCACTCCGGAGCGCAGCCAGGACGGAGACAAGGGGTACGTTTCCAAGGCCGGCGAAGTTGTTGACAATCGAATGCAAAAGTATCTTTCGGATCTTTGATGCTGGGTCCATGCTCTCAGTGCCGCTGTTCAGAATCTGTTCGGCTTCCATTTCGGGCAGCAGTGACAAGAGTGGGTCCAACAGCTTTTCAACTTCATGTGAAGGCTGGTGTTGGGGAACGAGCGGACCGCGGGTGGTCGAGTCAACGCTGAAGCGCGGCTCGTTTCGCAGACTATATCGCACATGTCGGAATATAAGACGGAAGAGGCTATGCGAGGAGCCCAGGAGTTGATTGGAGAGTATTGACATCTGTGTCGAACCTGAGTTGATGACAGGAGACAGGGCAAGGTCAGGTGGGGAGGCAGTGAGATTGGGAAGACAGGGGCTCGGATCGTTCACTGGAGACAGCAGCCTTCCGTTTTGTGCAAAAGCCTGAAAGGGGGCGTAGTTGAAATCCAAAATTTGGTCGTTGCAATTGATTGGGCCAAGTGCACCAGAGCTATCGGGAGTCATCCACTCCGGGGTGACCGTGCCGCCCGGAAAGTGTTCCTTAGAGGATAGGAAGCGCTCGATAGATGCGTTTAGGTTTGGCGAGAATGGCACCAGGCCGTGTTGTGCGGATGGGGATGGTGAGGTCCTCCTTGGTGCGTCGACCTGGGGTCCAAGAATTGCCCTATCTTCCATGGCAATATCTCTGTCCTGATCCACAGTCAAGTGGGAGCCTGGGCCGCGGTTCATCCCGACCTCCGGATAGGGGACCCACCGGCCATCCCTACCAGGGATCATAATAGAGATTTGGCGAGCTTGGGACTCACATTTGGCTAGAAACGTAGATTTCCACTTGGTCAGCATCATTACCACTGCCTCGGAAATAATATGACGTAAGAAGCGGACCCTGGATTGCCAAAAGCGTACCTTCCGAAGAGACGCTGGCCTGGGATTCGCCCGCCAACGACTTGGCCCTGAGTGATCTTCTGGCCCGCTGGATGGCACTCTTTTTGACTTCCTGGCCCGCAAGCCGCAGCTGATACTTGACCCCTCTGCTTTCAAGCTCGTCGAGCCGAGGCATGACCTTCTTCCACTCCCAGAGCCTCAGGTTTTTGGCCACATCCCACTCTTTCAGCCTGGCTTCGAGCTGCGACACGGTGACGGCGAGACCATACTCCTCCTGCAGAGCCTGGGAGACAGTCTGGCGCCTGAGATCCTTGCATCTGAGCGGGACACCTCTGCGGAAGAGCTCCTTTATCCTGGGCTCGAGCTCACGCCACTGCTTGTCGGAGATTCTTGGGGGTGCCATCTGGATAGCGGGTCAGGCACTACGTACTTGCGAGTTGTTTGATAAAGGTGAAGATTGGCGTCGACGTAGTCGAACTTGGTCGGTTGATGTAGTAGAAGCGGTCGAAGATTTATAGACGAAGGCTATGGTGCCTGCTAGCCGCTTAGCCGCCCGGTTTTGCCATAAGGGAAAAGAAGTGTGCATAGAGCAAAACCTGACAAGTTTTGTCGTCGGGTTTGTCGCTTGTTTTGTCAACTAGCCCCCAGAAGACGACATGCCCAATCGGATAGAGCAGGCCAGCTGTGCATGCATGGCCCAGGCCTATCCGCATGAGTGAGAGAGTGGGAGATCCAATAACAGGGCGAGTTTTTCCTTGGCCCAGGGCTGTGCTGGCGCCCATCACGGTGTGTGGTTGCACCAAAAAGGCCCGCCATCATAGCCACTGTTGTGTGCGCACATGGACTCCCCCCACCTCGAATAGGAAAGAAAGAAAACAAGAAACGGTAAAGCTAACGGAAGACAGTGCTTTGCTCGGTCTTCAGCGTTTCACCGAAAGGACGTGGAGCGAAAAGAAGAGTAGGGTAAAAGAATTGAAGAACAAACGAAAGAAAAAGGAACAGAGAGGAGGAGAGAGGAGGAGAGAGGAGTCGGACCAGATCTTCTATGTCCGGAATACGCATTCCATCCACGATAGATACACCCTAAGCTCCCCCTCGGTCAGGAAATGAATCCTTTGGTAGCAAGCGCGAACCACCGTTGGAAACGATGGTTGGTAACGGCAGGTGTCGAGAAATGTCAGTTGGCCAAATCGGGTGCCAAGGCCTGGTTTCACCACGCAGCTGGGCGCCGGATTTGTCTTCATGTTTGGTCCTCAGGTTTGGTCCTCAGGTTTGGTCCTCAGGTTTGGTCCTCAGGTTTGGTCCTCAGGTTTGGTCTTCAGATTTGGTCTTCAGGTTTGGTCTTCAGGTTTGGTCTTCAGGCTTTGTCCAGGCCTTGCCCAGTCCCAGCAGACAGCGTCGGTAGCTTATATATCATTGTCATGACCTGGAGAGGGAATGTCTCGTTCAAGCACAGAGGCAATCAAGTCTTCGTAAGGCTGGTTGCCCCGGGATCACATTAGTCGCAATACAGACCTTCTCCAGCAGCGGTGCCAACAGTCCTTGACCCCAAGAAGAAACCAACGACGCAGCGAAATGGATCTTGACGCCGACACCATCGTAGGGGTAATCGGCCTGGTGCTCATGTGCACCATCCCCTGCTTGATGCTCATCATCAAGCGTGAGTGGCGACAACCCCAGAAAGACCCCGAGGCCGGAGCAGCCCGGCAGGTCATCGACCTCCAAGACTATTCTCCCGGCGCTGGTAGGCACACACAAGCCCCCGCGCCGGCGCTGCTCCGGGATAGGAACCGCAGAGGACCGCAGTGACCAACACACCAGGTATACGACCAAACTGGGCTCACTTCAACATTTAGGCTCCGCCAGCCGCTTGGGAGTACAATGGAGCTAACCCGTTGGCCTGGTTCAGACGGCCCAGTTCCGATGCTGCCAAGCGACCAGACGAGCCGTTTCACCAGACGGGCAGGAAGGATTGAGGAAACTGGGAACTGCGATTGGGGGAAGAAAAGCGGGGACGGTGCTGCTCAACCAACTCTCATTAAAGCGAAGACTTACGAAGTTGGGCTTTTTTGGTAATATATCATATAGAAAATGGTGAGCATTCGTCAACGCCGCATGGTGATCTCAGATCGTCAGTACAGAACGGCGACGTCTTTTCTCTCGCCATCGACGCTCCGCCTCACAAAGACGGAAACGACCCCGTCGGCCTGCAGCCTGCGGACGTCGACGAGGGCTCTCCCGCAGGCCGCCGCCCTGCCACACCCGCTGGAACTCGCCGTAACCATCCCGCTTCGCGATTTGCAGGATCCGAAACGTGGACGCGTCCGAGTTCGGGAGGATGGCAAACAGATCGCCGGCCTTACCGAAGTCAAGCCTGCCCCGCCTGCCGCGGGTGACTGGGCTGGCGGTGTGCCGCGCCCAGGTTCCGGTCGTAGGCTCCCTGTAGAAGTGTTTCCATATCGGCCTCCTGCCGCCCTCACGCTCGAGCGTCCTGTTCAGGACGTGCGTGCCACTGTCGCTATCGACGGCATGGTTCTCCTGGTTTTTGAGCCCGAACTCCTTGGGGATCTGGAGGCCGACCAAGGCCCGAGGTCCGCGACCAGCTCGCCGTGCGTGTTCCGTCACGTATGCCCGTCGTCGTCGCTGTACGCGTAACACAGGTAGTAGTTGTTTGCGGCGCTATAGGGGACGGCCTATTGCTTGTGCTTGGTATCGCGCGGGTCCTCCTAGCTGCCGTAATGCACTAAGGCGCGGAAGACCCACGAAACGTTCAGGCGACCAACGTCGCCGCCGCCCTCCCGGGCCTGGTGGTCGATGCCGTGGACGTACGGGTTGTTATCGACGCCGACGATTTCCGTGCCAGCGAACTAAAAGCGGCCGCTGTCGGCGCGGTAGACGTAGAGGTGGTCGTCGCCACGGCCGGCCGGGCCGAGGCGCGGGTACATAACGGTACGGGGCAGGCCCGAGAGGTGGTCCAGCGTAGGGGTGAAGAGGGCCGAGGTCCAGGGGAAGTGCTCGGGATCGGAGGCGTAGTCCTTAACGGAGTGAACGAGAGATTGAACAGCTTCGGCTCTCGCTAGCGCAAGCCGAGGCACGAGAGGAACAACTTTGCCACGAGAACGAGCAACTTATCCACTAGAATCGACAAACCACACTCGCCGAGTATCTTCACAACTGCCACCACCATGTCTACACAAAGCTGCCAATCGCCCACGCGTCCCTATCGATTATTTAGGGGCGAAGAGACGATCTCACGAATTTCACCCCCTCAAATTGCAAAAATCACCACCTTTCGGCGATAAATTAGTTACGTGTATTTCCCGATTAGGCTTAACGCTTAGGAGGACACTTAGGACGACCGTTGGGAGGGCACTTAGGAGGATAGCGTTAGGACGTGCTTATTTTGGTGTTGGGATTCATGATGATTGCTTGAACGCCAGGCCTACTCGGGAATATATGTGACTTACTGCCGAAAGGTGATGATTTTTGCACTTTGAGGGGTGAAATTCGCAAGGTCGCGAAGAGGAAGCTCGTGTTGGGTACGAATTTGCGGGGCTTCGGCTCAGCCCAATCTCAGCGCTCAGACCACATGAGCATAGGGAACTTTGCCTAGCTACCCTTAGTCACCCTGACTCACTAATGTCACGATCAATGACTCCAGTCGACTCTCTCAATTGCGCCCGCCCGTAGGGCAAGGGGCTCGTCGACTTCGATGAAAATCTAGTCTTAGCCACTGAGACTAGGGTCAGATTGTGCCGCCTTGCTCATCTGGGGCTAGGGTTAACAGATGTCCCGGCCCAGATGCCTGTTACGAAGAGCCGTTGATGATCGGTCGCCTGCGGTGAAGGCGGTTTTGGAACGGCATTTGAGTCTGCGGAGGCGTCCTACCAACTAACCAGTGAACGAGAGTAGACGGTCACGATGTCGTATGAACGTGGGATTAAAGCCCCGGCTACCCGGCGGCGGATGCGGGGCAGAGGCAGAAGGACCACCACGAGACCTGCGCGACATCCGCAGTGTGAAAGCCAGGAAGCAGTCGCCTAGGCGTCGAGGGATGCCAGAAACCGGGCCTCTAGAGGGGCCAATATGTATTCGTCCCCTCTCCAGGAAGCGGCCGACTCCTCGTCCGTGGCATACATCGGGTAAAGTTGACCCAAGTCGTGGAAGGACGAGGCGATGTTGGTTTGCGAGGGAACGTCGCCATGGATTATTCCTAAAAGGATGCTGGAGGTGACTAAATCCATGAACATCACTGAGCGGGGGTGAGGCGGGCCTGACCTAGAGAGGCGATGCTTCCTAACCCATTTTGACCCATGTGGGAAGCCGGGCCAATCGGTTTTCGTGGATGACTACCTAGGTATCCTCCCATCCTCACAAATCAGAGCTTCCCCGTGGGAATCTCGAAGCAGACCATCCTTGAGTCCTGACCCTGGTAAGGGACATCCACCTTGAAGAACCCCTTGCGGTCGAACTGCAAGACACTGCCCTGGGCAAGCTCCCTCACATTGCAGTCAGCCAGAGCCGCAACCCGAAACTCTGTCACTGGCGTCAGACAGTCCTCTAGCTCATCGTCCTTGGCCAGCTTGTCCTTTGTGATGAGATGGTCAAAGGATACCAAATCGACGGGGATCATGTTGCCAGGCAGTGCAGCCAACCATGTGATCTTTTTAGCAGTCTTCTTCGCATCGCCGCCGAGGTGAAGTTCGAGCTCCACCTCTTGCACGACTGACGTCCTTGCTCCTCCTGTTCTGCCATCTGCATCCTGGACGCTGATGATCCTCCTGACAAAGGCGTTCCCCCAGTTCATAAGCGTGATCTCCTCGCCCTCCACCAGCGCCTGCGCATCAACCTGCTCGATGACGACATCCCCACTCGTGACAACCCTCTTGCGCCCGAGCCCCGCGTTCTTGGCGTGCCTGGCCACCGCGAGCTCGCCGGGACCGTCGACGCCCAGGACCCGGCAGCGGACCGCACGCTCATCGGCAACGGCGGTGTACCGTGCCGCGACGGGGTCGACGTGCCTCTTGTTGGCGGCCCACAGGGCGCCCCACTCCAAGTTGACGACGTTCCGGCTGGGCCCCTGGCGGAGGATGAAGTCGCGCAGCGCCGCCACCGCCACCCCGCGGCGGAGGATCCCCCTCACCGTCGGCATGCGCGGGTCGTCCCATCCCCGGACGCGGCCCGCGGCCACGACCCGGGTGAGCTTGCGCTTGGAGAGCACGGTGCGGACGAAGTTGATGCGCGAGAAGTCCCAGATGGACACGGCCCGCAGGCCGAGGGCCGCCTGCACACACGCGTACTGGGCGTTGCGGTCCCGGTACTCGTTCGTCCGGAGCGCGAGGTTGACCCCCTCAATAGAGTCGAGGATCGGGGCGCAGAAGTCGTAGGTCGGGTAGACCTTCCACTCCGTCCCCGTGCGGTGGTGCGGCGTCAGGTTGCAGCGGTAGATGACCGGGTCCCGGAGAGCCCCGTTGAGGCTGTCGTACTGGATCCTGGCCCGCAGGCACCACCGCTGACCCTCCTCCGAGCCCGTGCTCATCTCCTCGAACCGGCTCAATGTCTCCTCGATGCTCAGATCGCGACGCTTCGAAGGGAGCCTATTCTTGCGGTCTTGGTCTCCCTTGCCCAGCTGCGAATCGTCCGCGAAGGCTTTGCCCTCCTTGATCATCCGCAAGGCATATCCATACATGACTTGAGAGTAGTCGCTGGAGTAGCTTATCTTGTCCGGCAAGATATCGATGGACCGAAGATCCTCGAGAATGGCATCTTGGAACTCTATCGACTCATTCGACGGGTTGGTGTCATCGAATCGACAGATAAGTGTTCCGCCTGGGAGTTTGTGCGCAAAGTAGTCATTCAGCACCGCAGCCTTGACGTGCCCGATGTGCAGGTAGCCGGATGGCTCAGGGGGGAATCGAGTCACTATGGGGCCATGGATATCAGGAAAGTTGATTTCATAGCTGGCCCCGGCGGCGCTCGCAGCTGCCCTGGCCCTGGCCCGCTCCTGGTCAGACTGTGCCAGAAGCTCATTCACGGCAGCGCCGATCCAGGGGTTGGTGGCATCGATGTGATGGTACCATCGAGACACATTCCCCAGGCTTGGCTGCTTCCCCAGAGCGCCCAGCGCGACACGATTTCCTCGCAGGGTCGCCCACACCGCAAGATCCGCGATGGTCAGATGATAGCCCACAATATACGTGCGGAGGGTGAGATGGCTCGCGAGCTCATCCAATGGCTTCCTCAAGTCTGTGAACGCCTTGGACGCGAATGTTTGGCTCCTCTTCACCCATTCAGTGACAGGCGCGGCCAGTGGAGTTTGGCGACCGATTTTGTCGTTGAGAATTGCCGTGAAATGAGCGATGACATCCCTCTCGAGGGAGACATCCCCAGAGGTTGCGGAAACCCGAATTGATCTCCCGCCTGCCTCGTCGTCACCGCCCTTGCTGCTTGTTTGTCCCCGGACGAGCTGAACAGCGTCAAGAAGCCCACCTTTCTCGAGATATCGAGCGATGAGCAGAACTGGAAGTGCGACTGTAGGCTCGGCTCTAACTGGAATGCTTAGAGTAGCCATGATGGGCGAGAATGGGCGTTGTTTCCATCGGCAGTCTAGATAAATCCTTCGGCTGAGTTGGTCGCGTTGAAATAAATAAAAGGCCGTGGTCGCAGCCTACGATGGGACTCATGGGAGCGCTGATCTGACACACACCGAAAAGGTGGGGGCCAAGGGGCCAGTGTAGGCGTGGCCATTCCTGTTGGGTCTGTGAGATGATGAGATGCTCTCGGAAAGAGGCCAACACGCAGATATTTTCATCCCCTGGGTGGGTCTCTCTGTTCTCTGCCCAAGCCTCTGCTCGACCAGCGTCGCCGTCGTTTAGTCCTAAGCAATGGCGTCCATGGGCGGCCCATCCACAGCTTCAAGATGATTCAAAGACCTCGGGTTTGCATCATATCCATGATTGAAAAGGATGGCTATGTTATCCCTTCTATCTTGCACTTTATGGGAGAAAACCCCGGGGTTCAGCCTCCAGCCAACAAACAACACCGAATATCTCGACAATCCCGAGTCTACTCGCACCTCCCCTGATAGATATCCTTACCATTAATACAAGATTCCCTAGAAACATCAAACGAAGGTAGCGGAACCACAGGTCACACAAGCTACAAATTGGTGACTTTGTTCCCCCCGAGGGACAATCCGGGACATTCCCAGTCAAGTGGCCTTTGTGATCCTTCCTTGGTTCGACCGTCGATAGCTCTATTATGGTTCTTGCACAATCCTGGTGGTTAGCCCACGACCTATGGAGCGCACTAGACTAGTAGTTTCGACAGACCGATCCCAAGAGGATGTGCACCAGAATGGGGGTGAATGTGAGCCAGGGAAAGGGTTGGCTAAAACAGGTGTGGACCCTGGCCGCATCCCCTCTGAGTGGTATCCAGGATCACTTTCCTTGATTGATTGTCAGATGTTGCCCCTCCTGGCACAGGAAAATCCGGCAGTAGATGCGTCTGGTACGGGAGGATGCGAGGCCATGCAACCTGGCATTCTCGGTGCAACTTGCCGCGATCCACCGCCACCCACATCGTTGTTACACCACGCATATGATGTTCAGAAAGCCTCCAGCTCGGGGAGCGGAACATTCAGGGATCGATATTAGATAACAACGACAAATTGTAAAGAAGGAGAAAATGGCCTCCACTGTCACACTGCACAGCCTTCAAGGGCTCGTCAACGACCGCCCGGTGCCTTTCAAGTCCGTCAAGACACCAACAACGGGAGGAATGAACAGCACATAGGTGGGTTCACGGGGTAGATGTGCTGGAAGCTGCCAATGACGTCGGCGCAGAACCCTTCTGACCAGGGCGGGTGGGCCTGGAAGCCACTAGCCCAAAAACCATCGGCGGATCTTCCTGCAGTCGGGTCTTTCCCCCTCCAGGATGCCGCGTGGTGCTGTGGAGCTTAGGCCTTAGAACAACCTCAAATTGCTGCGAAGAGGCTTGCTGAGCTACCTAACCTGCAGGTGTCGTCATCAGATCGGCCAAACGAGCTGTCCACCTAGGTAGCGACTCAGCCTAGGTGGCTAGCCGACCCTTCCTTAACTGTGGCACCAACAGGACCATAGACGAAGCTGGCAACGGGAAGCTGAGCAACGGGATACAACTTTGAGCGATCGGCTCCAATTTGGGATTCGCTTTTCTTTTCCTTCTGGTTACGGCTCATCTGGTCTCTTCGGATCTGGTAGCCTTCTTTCAACTTTAATTGTGAATTCCAAGGACAGATTGAGCTTGGACCTTGTTGTTTTGTTCTACCTCTACAAGCAAACACCAGATATCGTTCGTCGTGATCCGTCGGTGAAACATTCTTGATTCGGGTTGACTCACCTTCAGGTAGGCACAATCGCATTGTATCGCTGCCCGGCCAATGGAGCCGCAAATCTGCGTGGACCCCCGCCATTCAATTGTTCTTGGTCTCTCACCGAACTGGCTTCTGACCTGTATCTTCTCACAAGCTCTCAAGCTCTCAAGCTATCCAGAGCGGAAACCGTTGCCCACATAATTGCTTGCTTTTGGCTACAAGATTGTTGCCGCAAGCCCCTCCATCGTCTGACAGACAGACGGAAACGCACACCGCCGAACCCGGGCAGGCACGCGACAAGGCAGTTAAAGATACGAGCTTTAGTTGTCCTCATGGCTGTCAGTCGTAAGTTCTGGCCACCCTGCTCATGCATGTTTTCCAAGAGTCTAGAGGAGAAGTAGGTCAAGCTGACAGAGAGGCCTCCTCCCTCCCTCCATCCTCTAGATGCCTCACTGGGGCTGGTCGGCCTGGCCCTCCTCGGCGGGTCACTGGCGATGCTCTTCTTCGTCATCCTCGCCGGCGTGTCCCAGACCCCGCCCCTGAACAACACGTACTTCCTCCAGGCGGAGACGCGTGGCATCCCGGGCGCCCGGGTCGTCTCTCAGTGGACCTACTTCTACATCTGCGGCGAGGGCAACCTGGACTGCGGCCCGCCCTACCCCGCCATGGCCTTCGGGAGCGCGTGGAATGGTACCGCCGCCGGAGCGCCGGGGGAGCTGGTCGGCGACTTCGGCGGAGGCTCGACCTCGAACTATTACTGGTACATGTGGCGCTTCGGCTGGGTCCTCTACCTGATAGCCCTCTTCTTCGAGGTCATGGCCTTCTTCGCCGGCTTCGCCGCTTGCTGTGGCCGGCTGGGGGCCGCCTTGGCGGGCCTCGTAGCCCTCATCGCGCTCTTCTTCTACACCATCGCCGTGTCTTTGATGACGTACGTGCTTCTTCCAGTCTTACCTTTTCGTCAGAAACCGTGTGCCTGCCCACCTAGATCGAAAAACGGAGAGGCTCGAGCTAACCGCCGCCTTCCTCAACAGCGCAACCTTCGTCAAAGCTCGCAACGCCTTCCTGGCCAGCGGCCGACCCGCTCACGTTGGCACCTACGCATTCGGCTTCAGCTGGGGCGCCTGGGCGGCGCTACTTCTCGCCGTGGCGTTCTTCTTCGTCGGCATGCGCGGCGGGAACCGCGGTGACTACGTGAGATCCAGCCGGGGCCGTTTCTTTGGAAGGAGGAACCGGAGCACCAAGAGCCGCCGGTCAGTGGAGCTAGGGAGCAGAAGGGTGAAGGACGAGTACTCATGAGCATGCGTAGTTACTTGGATCAGGCAGAAGGTTGATGGCTATAAGAGAAAGGGGAGCTCCTTAAGAGGATCGACTGTCGTATGGCGTTCCCATTGCACACTAACATCCTCGATGCTACATCTTGATGTGTAAAATACAGCGATTTTACGTGAAAACACCCCTCCGTTCCGACCTGCGCAATAAATCTCGGTGTGAAATGCGTGGAACTTTCTCTAGCTACCGCGTCTATGGTTCTTTGACTTGCCCCTCCTCGTGAAAGCACATGTCCATGCGGATGCGTCGCTGTTCAAGATGTGTTTATGCATAAGCAGTTGGTCTGAACTCATCAGGCTTCTGAGTTGGCGACCACACTGCGAGTTTCAACTGGATCGAATGACTCCACCCCATGGACTGACTCGAGCGAAATTTTCGAGATGCTCCCAGGCTACGTATCACGACACGATTGTTTCCCCGGGTGACCTTGATGGCCTGGGTCGGGTTGCTTGCTTTAAGAGGATACCAAAACGGGACGGCCCTCACGACTCGCGTCGGCAGAATAAACTTACATTACAAATCTATGAACGAATACCCTCTTCGTTTTAAAGTGACTCTCCCGCACTATGCGGGTCCCGTTCGGAACCCTGGAGTGAAACTGGCCTCCGCATCCAAAATGAGAAGGAGGCCCACGCCAGTAACGATTCAATTTGTGAGACATACATCACAAGAGGCTGAACGTTCGAGGACTAACGTAAATATAAAACAAGGCGACGAGGATCAGAGAAAGCTGCAAACTTGTGTCTGTCTGTGAGTCTAATGCAAAGGCAAAGGAAACCACATATGTTCGGTCTTCGCTTTTGTTGCCCACCACCGGGAGAATATAACGCAACTGATGAGACTAAAAGGTTGAGTATCAACGAAGATGGGGGAAGCAGAGGTGGAGTCAAGAAAAAGACCGCAAGAGAGAATCCAAAAAGGAAAAGACGGAATAAACTGGCTTGTGTGCTGCCTGGAGACCTCTCTATGGGCAGAGTAGTAACACATAAATAAAGTATGTACAGTCGAAAGAAGGAGGACCAAAAGCAAAAGAAATAGGGGTCTGTTAAGCTCCCCTGAACCGTGTTCGTCGTAGCCGTAACGCGTGAGACCCTTAAAAAAAAGTGTGCGCAAGGAGGTGTAGAGGGCATTAAAAAGTAATGGTGTAGGGGTAAAAAAAGGAGTATGGAAGAGAAAGGCGGTCAATGGAAGGTCAAGGATAAAAATCATATCCCAAGCGGTAACGCCAGATCCTTGTGGAGAACCATGGAGAGAAAGCGGGGAGAAGTCAAGGAGTCGTTCGATGGATGGAGGCGGCCCTTGGATCGAGGGGGGAATCGAAGGAGTGCCTAAGGAAGCGTTCGATCGGGGGGAGGCTGCGATATGCCTCCCGTCCAACTCACTGCGACCTTCTTTCGGGCCCGTCCGTTGTCGAACTGACACGAGGCCAAGAAACAGGAAGAGGACACGGGAATGAACCCATGGCCACGATTCCCAACCGGAGCCAGAGAACTCCCTCCTGCATCACTGAAATCCCCTTTCTCATCCACTCACCGCGAGGCGTTCTTCGCCCTCCCGAGGCAAGGACAACAACAGGCCAGCGCACCCCTCACATCCTACATGACGGTGCACCCGCGTTCCTCGCGGTCCTTCTTCACGCTGAGCGCGACGCGCGCCGCCTCGGTGAAGGCCTCGTTGACGCCGCGGTTCCGCATGGCCGAGCACTCGAGATACCGCAGGGCGCCGATGCGCCTCGCGACCTCCAGGCCCGTGTCGTAGGGGATCATGGGCTTCTTCTCGCCGGCGCGCCCCGGGCCTTCCGCCCCGGACTCGGCGCCCGTCCCGTTGCCGCCGTCATTGTCGTTGTCGTCCGCCGCCGCCTCGCGCAGGTCGCACTTGAGCGCCACCAGCACCAACTTGACCCCCGGGCAGTTGTCCGCTATCTCGCCGACCCACTTGGACTCGACGTTTTCGAGGCTGTCTTTGCTGTCGACCGAGTAGCAGAGCATTATCAGGTCCGTATCGTCTGTACGAAGGCGGAAATCGGAGGATGGCTTGTCAGCATGTTGCCAATGGTGGTGGGTCTGGGAATGGGAGCAGCTTTCGGCATGGAAGGAACGAGGACGGGGTAATCGCACCATACGAAAGGCTCCGTAAACGGTCGAACTCCTCCTGGCCCGCCGTATCCCAGAGCGACAGCTCAATGTGAACATTGTCGACGAAGATGTCTACAATGGCGCGGTTAGAATAAAAGGCAGGAAATAAGGGACTGAGGGGGCCGTCGCAAGCCTCCCGACGAATCCCATTGGGTTTCAAACACACCATGGACGTAGTTCTCAAATACTGTCGGCTCGTAGACGGTCGGGAAGTAACTGCAAGATGAGAAGTCTTGTCAGGATCGATTTGCAGACGCGGGCGACGCTCTGAATGCGGATGCAAGCAATCCCAAGACCTACCCCCTCGTAAAGACGTTGAGCAAGGACGTCTTGCCGCAAGCACCATCACCTCTGTTTCCAGGATCCTTTAGGTCAGCAACCGCCAGCAAGTACAGACAACCCAGGACCAGGAGCGCCGTGTGAGCGCCCAACAGTCCAGTGAGCGCGGGACCGGGACAGGGGTCAGGCAGACTCACAGCAGGACGAGCTTGCGCTGTACCGTCTTGTTCCCTCCGCAAAGCGAGAAAGGCATTGTCGCTAATGCACAAGGTTGACGGATCGATCGGATCTTCGTGGGGGAGCTAGCGCAAGGAGCGTTCGAGAGGTTCGCTATCGCGTCGTCGTCGGCTCGAATTCGCAGGACCGTCCCGGCTCGCGAGTGCGGGCGGCGTCGCTTTCGTGGCTTATTCTCCCAAGGCAAAGAGGCTCAAAAGGCAGAGTGAAGTAAAGCTCCCTAAGCTTTAGAAATTTGGGAATTGCACAGTATGACAAGGAGGCAGGCAATGTCTCGTAGGCCGAGCTACGTCCAATAAAAAGAGTGCCACCTGCGTAACGCTTCTAAGACTGGAATAGATTGGAGGGATGCAATTCTAAGGGAAACTCCCGAGATGAAGCAGACAGTCTTAACTGGGTCGGAATCTGTCGTTGAAGCGAGAAGATGAGGCAGCAGAAAAAGAAAAGAAAAGCAGCTTGAAACAGGTCGCCGAAAGGTGGAAGCCAACTGTACGGGGACGGGAAAGGATAAATCAACTGAGGTGATCTTGATCTAAATGCTTGATCTTGATATGTGGGTGACGCCGTGGGACTCCTGGCGGCGATCGACTCGTTTGGCAGCTTGGTTCTGGGAAACGAGATGAAGTCAGTGGTCGAGCGGATGGGAAAGTAAAATAACCCCCGAGCCACTGACCAACAGGGAAGGAACTTTGACGCTCTTCAGGGCTCTGTGCTGTAGATTGCAGGGGGTGCTGCATGCAGCGCATGCGGGCTGATTACGCTAAAATTGGATGACCGTTCTGGCTCTGGCGCGACTAGACGCAACCAACTTTACCAACATCCCTTGCTGAACAGCATCACACTGCAGCGGCTTGCATGGGTTCTCGCTTCTCACTTCTCACAGCACAGCTGAGGTGGATAATTTAAGTATTTAAATGCCACCCTGTCCGATCGTCCATAGCTATCTTATCATTTCCTTCAATAGATATCGTTACCAGACCCTTCGTCTGGACTCGAAAAAGGGGGGCGGTGCGGCCCTGATCTCTGAGAGAGCTGTGATTCATGCCTGGCGACTAGATTTCATTTAAGATCCTACTACGTAGATGGATAACTCAAGAGATGCATCACGGACAGTAACTGGCTCCTCCTATATCCCACTTGTTTCGACTTGCCATAGCTAGGCTGTAGATGCTCACTGCAGATTCCGCGGCGGCTGGCTGATCTTTCATGGTTCCTGCAGGAAAGCCAAGGGGGGAGGCATAAAACCAGTAATACGGAAACGCAAAGCCGCAAAGCCTCGCGCCGCAGACTGTCCCCGGCGTTTTGTGATCGCAGCAATAAGAGAGACCGCCACCATGGGACCACTAGAAGCTACATTCAGCTGGCTGAAGCCGACAGTCTCGTGCTCCTCCATCGGTAATGCTGATGTCCGACATCACAGGTCCCGAGGCTCCCGATCAGAAGGCCGCGTTCCCCCCCGACGCACCGGCCTTGATTATGCTCGCCGACGTGTCCCTTCTCCATCATTCTTACCCTGCGTCTCGAATGCTACAAATCTTCTATCGCCGATCATCAATTCTGCCGAGGTAACGAGGCGGGACGGGAAAAAACAGTTCCAATGGGTGACGGCGATTCTGCCACGTAACGCCAGGTGTTGAGGTTTCCTCCAAGAACCGTCGCCAGTTGGCTAACGAGGGTGTCTGTGCCGATGGATGAGCCCTTGGCAGCTTTGGTACTCGGTAAATTCAGCCCTGGCCAGGTGTCATTTCCCCACCATTACTTCAGCTCCGGCGCCAAGGCCGACCTCAGACAATCGAGGAACGCGCAGGAGATAGTGGCTCTACCGTCTCGGCCAATATTGGCTTCAATACTTGGATCCTTTGCAATGAATCTTAGAAGGCATCTACTATGTCCTCGAAGCCTGCCGTCTGGAGAATGTACCTATGCGTCACGATCGGAACAGAACTCGACCGATTAGCCCCAAACGGGAGATGCCTATCTTAGCCAGGTACACAGGTTACCAGTGATACCCTGGGGTACGTAATAGAAGACGCCTCAGACGACGAGACCACCTATTCCAAGCCACTTCTATCCATCAATTTGTGGCGGCCACCTTGAGGAATTCCATCTCGAGCCAAATCGGAAACCTGCGGTTAGCCGTGCCAGTCCCTTCCTTCCTTCGCGGGGGCGCAAGAGGGCGATCAGCCGGCTGGACACTGCACCCACAGACGTTTTGGCTACTGGTAGCTGCTCGCCATCCTCGCATTCAACCATTCTACCGGAAGCAAGGTGGACTGGACTGCATGAAGTCAGTCGCCGCCCGGGCATGAGTGAGTGAGAAAGGCCACGTTCTGCAGTCACAGCCACAATCCAGACGAGCGCAGAATATTGATCCCAGTTGCATCATTATTTAGAGCCCGTGAAATGTAGATTGAAAAGAAGAGACAACGGGAGCGCTCAATTGGCCTCGCGTATACATAGCGACCAGTAATTATCAGTCCTCATCCCGCTGCAACGCCTGACGGCTCCTCCCGATCCGATCAGACAGAGACAGGTCCCCAGCTTTTCGGTGCAGACCATTCGCAAACGCCCTGTCGCTGCTGCCTCCATGCCGCGAGTCCCTCTCCCTGGCCCTGGCATCCGCATCCCGCTCTCTGCGTTCCTTCTCCTCGATCTCAGCCAGGCGCTTCTCTCGGTCCTTGTCCAGGGCTGAGGCGGCCTCCTGCATTGCGGCGAGTTTGCGTGCTCGCTCCTTCTCCCGAGACTTCTCGTCGGCGGTGTCTCTCTTCCCATTGTTGCCGTTGTGGCGAGGGCCGTCAGTCCTCCGGAAGTCCCTCTGAGCACCGCCACTATTTCCACTACGTCTATCTCTCCGGTCTGAATCTCGCTGCCAGTCACGGTCTTGTCGATCACGCCTGCCGTCGTGGCGAGGCCCTTGGTCGCCACGGTCCCTAGAGTAATTGCGAGAACGATGCTTCTCGCCCTCCTCCGATCGAGCTCGTCGCCGTGGGGACCGTGAGAGGCCTCGGTTGGATCGGTGAGGAGACGGACCATCACCCATCCCCTCATCGTCTGGTTCACGATGACGGTCTCGGTGGCTGCTCCGTCTGTCTCCGTAGTCTCGATCGTCGGCGGAATCATCCCGACGCCTGCGATCTCGAAAATCCCGCCGGCTCCTCCTCTGCCCCCTCTTCTCCTCGTCCGCGTCGTAGCGTCGGGGACTCCTCAACCTCTCCCGTGAATCTGTTCGTCGCCTCTTGTTGCGCCCCTCACGGTCATCATCATCGTTATCATGGTCTCGACGATGGTGGTGATGTCTCCGCTTCTTGTCCCTCTTCTCCTTCTTGTCATCATGAACGCCCATGGACGCCAGAAGCTGCCGCCGCCTGACGGGGTCGTTCATCATCGCCTCGTAGGCAGCCTGCTCCTGGCGTTTTATGGCGAGGAGCGGGTCCTCCCGAACCTTCGTGGCGGTGTCTCGAGCCGTGTTGGCATTTCCAAGGGCCATAAAACTCTCCTCCCCGGACGTATTCTCTAGCTGCTTGGCGTCGTTCTTTGTCAGGATCGTATCGATGCGACGCTTCCCAAGGAGGAAGCTTTCAAGCTCCTCCGTCGTGCCGAGGGCGCCATCAGTAGGGCCGTTGTACAGGAAATCGACGCGATCGATGCGCTTCTTGCCGCCGGCCTCCTCGATCTTCTTCTGAAGTTCCTCCTGTGCGCGTTCCTCCTTCAGCTCCTGGATGCGCTGCTGCGTCTTTTTACGCTCCTCAAGGGCTTTCTGCTCGGACTCGTACACCTTCCTCTGGTTGGTAAGCAGCTGGGGATGCCAACTTTTCTTGAGATTGAGGTCGCCGCCACCCATGTTGCTGATGATGAATCCCGAGTGTCCCTCTGGAATGGAAGCCCAACGGGGGATACAGTTCAGTCAGCGATAGCTTGCTCGATAGACCGCCGATTGGCAAGGGTGTGCAAGAGGTCGAGCTTGATATCGCTGGTGATAAAATAAGGCCCTCCGAGTATTCTGGAGGGAGAAGAGGGAGATTTCATTTGTAACTAGGTGGGATGTGGCCAAAGGTTGGGAGGCGCGAAGCTCCATTTTTTAAGAACGGTGGCGATTAGATAGTGGACCATGGACCACCTCTCAACCTTCCACAGGCGACAGGCAGGCAGGATCGCAATCGATAAGAAATGCCCCCACCAGCTCACCAACAGCTCCAACCCCAAGCAATTGCTAAGTCCAAACCCAGGCAAAGGTCACCCCGAGCAATACCCCAGGCCCTTCCCTTGAAGGCTGAAGCGGAATAGACACAAAAAATCCCTACGAGCAACATCCTCTCTAGCAATACACAAGACGCCAATAGCAAACATGTCTGACGACGACTTCATGCAGAACTCCGACGAGGAGGAATACGACTTTGACTACGAGGAGGACGATGATGACAACGACGGCGCCATCGGCATCGAGAACAAATACTACAACGCCAAGCAGTTAAAGCTGACGGAGCCAGCCGAGGCGATCGACGAATTTCTCAGCGTTCCTGCGCTGGAGGAGGAGAAAGGTGACTGGGGTTTCAAGGGCCTGAAGCAGGCTATCAAGCTCGAGTTCAAGCTGAAGAGATACGACAAGGTGAGCGACGTAGTCCATAGCCAAGGGCCGGCGGTCGGCGGTCTACGAGAAGATATGGAAGTTATGCGAAACTAACGGTTTGGCACGTACAATCACTCAGGCTACAGAACACTATGCAGAGCTCCTCACGTATGTCAAGTCGGCGGTGACGAGGAACTACTCAGAGAAGTCGATAAACAATATGCTGGACTATATCGAGAAGATGTCAGGGGCTTCGGGCGACGAGGCGGCGGCGCGGTGCATGGAGAAGTTCTATTCCCTCACGCTCCAGTGCTTCCAGAACACGAACAACGAGCGGCTCTGGCTTAAGACGAACATCAAGCTGTCCAAGCTCCTGCTGGACCGCAAGGACTACGCCAGTGTGTCGCGCAAGCTAAAGGAGCTGCATCGATCGTGCGAGCGCGAGGATGGCAGCGACGACCCGAGCAAGGGGACCTACTCGCTCGAGATATACGCGCTGGAGATTCAGATGTACGCCGAGACGCGGAACAACAAGCAGCTGAAACGGCTCTACCAGCGGGCGCTTAAGGTGCGCTCGGCTGTGCCGCACCCCAAGATCATGGGCATCATCCGGGAGTGCGGCGGGAAGATGCACATGAGCGAGGAGAACTGGAAGGACGCACAGTCGGACTTCTTCGAGTCGTTCCGAAACTACGACGAGGCCGGCTCGCTGCAGCGGATTCAGGTGCTCAAGTACCTGCTCCTGACCACCATGCTGATGCGGTCCGACATCAACCCGTTCGACTCGCAGGAGACGAAGCCGTACAAGAACGACCCGCGCATCGCGGCCATGACTGACCTCGTGGACGCCTACCAGCGGGACGACATGCACAAGTACGAGTCGGTGCTGCAGAACAACAAGGACCTCCTGGCCGACCCCTTCATCGCCGAGAACATCGACGAGGTGACGCGCACCATGCGCACCAAGGCCGTGCTGAAGCTGATCGCGCCCTACGAGCGCGTCCGCCTCTCGTGGATCGCGGCCCAGCTCCGCATCAACGAGGTCGAGGCGCAGGACATCCTCGGCTTCCTCATCGTCGACGGCAAGGTCCACGGCAAGATCGACCAGCAGGCCGGCACCGTCGAGATCGAGTCGCGCGCGGACTCGGACCGCACCGACGCCATCACCGCCCTCGCCGAGGCCGTGCCCCAGCTCTACAACCAGCTCTTCAAGGACGGCGACGGCTTCCGGCCCTCCCACGAGAGCCACGGTGCTGGGCCGGCCGACTTTGCCGACTTTGGGGGCCCCATAGAGTTCGGGAGGGATACCATCGGCGCCAGGCTGGTCAGGGGCCGAGGCAAGGCGGCCTACAAGGGTGCCCCCCACAGCGGGGGTGGGAGCAGTGCTAACTGGGGCAGTTTGGGATGATTGGGGGAGAGATGGAGAAGGCCAGACCACGTCTGCAACCGTTTTATTCTTTAGTTTGGCTTTGTGGGTAGGGATATAGCGTCCTCCCTCCCGTTTCGTGTAGCAAGGCGTTCTTTCATGTGAGGCAACTGGTGGGGAACTTCGATATCAGACACGAGCCCTCGTTGGCTACTTTCCTACGGGGTCGAATTGCCCGGCGCAGGCCGGCAGGCGAAAAGCTAGATGATCCAGAGCCAGAGGCCACAAGATAACATATGTCTACAACCCGGATGTAGAAATAAGGAGTTCTTCTCTGAGGCGCCATAGGGTTGATTCCCCCATGGATATAGATTGTATCAGAAGGATCGATACTTCCTAACTCAGCAAGAAGACTCGGTCCAGCCCGATCGATTTCTGTTTTTCACGTCAACAGTTTCCTCCTCGATTCATCGTCCCTATTACTTACATGTTCACTTTGCCGAACCTGCTCGCCTCTTCGGCGAAACTTCAAATCACTTCTTACGGATCCGACGACCTGCTACCAAGCTCAGAGTTGGCCCTCCGTCAGACAGCCAAAGTCTCGGGCCTGCATTTCACACAGCATTCTACCGCGTCGACGCCACACTCCGTTCCCATTACATCTAGAAGCCTCCTATTCATGCTTGCACATATGCTTAAGACAAACTCTTCCGCGTCCGTCCCCGGTCTTGTCCCATCCCCTCACCCCTGGCCTCTCACCCACGGGGGATGGAGAGACTCGACGGCCAGACGGAGACCAGCTTAACTAGTACTTTCGCTCCCTCCGTCTCTTTCTGCGGGAGGCAGCTACGCCAAACCAGGATCTGGCTACTCGTCCCCTGCTAGACTGACAGCGTAGTGGAGAGATGGAAGAAAGAAGAACAGAAAGAGAGGGGGGGAAAGGCCGGGCCTGGCCAAACTCCCCGCACGGGCAGCCAGCATGGGGCGGGTCATGGGATAGACGCAGGCGCAGTCCCTAAATTACCAACCCTCTACGTAGTTCTCCGCCGCACTATGGCAGAACAATCTTATCCTGGTGGATCTGAGATGGGATAGAAGGGTCGAAGCAGGTTGCCAGCAGGTCTCGGTGGGATCCTCACCGGTCGACGACGAGCGGGCGGGGTCTGACACCCTGGCCCGCGTGTGGGAGCGGGAAAGCGGGATGGGCCATCGGTCAATGTTCCTTTCTTTCTTTTTTTTCTCGTTGCGATGCCGATCTCAGGGATGAGTGGCGCGGCAGATAGAGACGGGACAGCTTGAGGGAGGGAGGGGGGAAAGGGTAGGGTAAGGGGAGGGTTAGGTTTTGTTCATCAACAAGCGGGACAGATAGTAGGGTAGCTGGCGAGGTGGGTAGCAATGTCTTCGGTAAGGGTTGCTCCACAGGCGGCAGAGGCATCGCTGTCGTTGTATCGGGCAGAATGCCGTCTGTGTCTGAGCCATCTGTGGTTGGCTTGGGTGTACGTAATAGTACGAATGGATAGATGGGTGGGTGGTGGATGGATCCGTGGGCCGGGGGAGAAGCAAACACTAAACGGAAAGGGATAGGGGGCCATGTCAAGGAATTTTCGAAGGGAAGGCCCGCGCGGGATGAGCAAGCAGAGGTAGATTAACCACCCACCATCTTTGACAAAATTGTAGGTCGCAAGACTAGCCACGGGCGTAATAGGCACATATCTGCACTGTCTGAAAGGCCGGTTTGTCGACCCTGGGAGATGCCCGCTGGGAGACATTGGAGAGGTTAGAGAGGGTAAAGAGGGAGGGCAGAAGCGAGAGAGGGGAGAGAAAGGTGCATTCAGATGGCGGGGAGGAGAGACAGATGGGGCGGGATAGAGATGGGATGAATGAGAGGGAGGGTGTGGGCGGTATACACCACCATAGGAGGTATGAGTATGGAGCGTGGTAGTGTGGGAGTGTGGGAGTGTGGGAGTGTGGGAGGCGACAGTTACTCTCCAATCACCCATCATAACTCTTTTCCCAACTTTCTCTCTGATTGCAGATACGAATAAAGCCATCATCCGAGTGAGGTCCCGGAGTTGCTGTTCCAGGCAGGGTGTGGTGACGCAAACTTTGTTGTGGGTGCAGTCCTCACTCACAGGAGCGGACACCTGCAGCGAACCGTGGACAAAGGAGGTGGATAGGTAGATTTAGACAAGTAAAAGAGAGACATAGATTAAGGTCTGACTCCTCTCTCACCAACAGAATTTACACAGCAGACAGTCACGACGGCAGACGGCTCATCACGTCTAATAACCGGCATCATGGACCAAACAGTGATGTATCTCGGTATCACCTCCTCATGCCCCCCTTTCCATCCCCTCTTGCCCCGAGCCATGGCGAGCAATGCTGGCTGTCCATTGGCACGCACGGCAGACATCGGTTGGGGTGTGGATGCCGGATGAAGCCGTGTTTGTTTCGCTTGCCCGCCACTTTCCAACCAAGTCCATCCTTAGGGTGCCTCCAGTCGACGGCGAATCCCTGTGCGCATCCGGGATAGCTAGGATTATATCCGTATACTACTACACTGGTGGTGATTCGTCTTGCCGAAGTCCTTCGAACCCTGATCCTTGACGCGGCACCTGTTGTCTACCGTCCCATTTGTCCCCGGCCGGGTGACTCTGCTTGGCTTCCGGTTGGATTTGCGTCCTCCCACAATGGTGAAGGAATAGATACACATACCTATATATATATTTATATATATACGCTGTAGGTAGTGGGAGATATCAGATAGCTCTAGTCTTGCAAGTCCTGCAAACAAGAAGGGGAGACACGAATCACTTGCTTCTTGGGGGGTTATATTACTAAGGTAGGTGGGTGGGTTGGTAGGTAGGTCGGTTGGTAAGTTGGGGAGGAGGGATCATAGAGGCCTGAGACTGAGTAGATAGCAACTTCGTCACCTCCGCGTGGCTGCTGTACGACGTATATCCTCTGTTTTCCCTGGCGTGATGCAAGACCGGATGGCGACAGCCGACAATGCGTCTGTGGCTTGCTTGATATTGGTAGGTGACCACGAATCAGCAATAGCGAGAGAACTATCTGCTTATGATAGGTGATACAAGATCACTATCCTCTCACCCTCCAGAAGAGTGCCCTGTCCTGAGGAAATGGCCATTGGTGGAGCATTACGCTGTAATTCGTACAACGCATCTGCGCGCATGGATGCTCTCTGCAGCAGCAAACAAGGTAGGTAATTTTGGGTGGTAAAAAGAGGGAAGGGATGGGCTTTTTACATGCTGGTCCCCGGGCAAGTTGCAATGTTTGTCGCTGGGGTTGAACCGAGCCCATTTCGCATATGCAGACTGCTGCATGATGCCGGGGCCAGGCAGAGACAGAGGAACATTCAGACAGACAGATGGACAGACGAAATAGCAAAATCAGAACGAGAGAACAATAAAGACCAGCAGACACCAAACAGACCCGGTGGTGTTGTTGGGATGCAGGAAATTCCTGATTGCCCTGCAGAGGGCCAGCAAAGCAAACACGACGGGCAGACGTTGCAAGCCAGGCCTTTCAGAGGACCTTGAGTGCAGGAAGCTGCAGACAAGCTAGGTTTTGCTTGATGCCAACTGGTCGATGGCGACATTGTAGTACGTATAGCCACTCCTCCTGCAGGGCTGGACGGGCGGCCCGGATGCGATCGGACTCTTCCTCGGACCAATACATGGTCTAGGATTCTCGCGAACTTGCTGCAGGTCTGCGGAAGGGCTGGCTCAAGGGGCGGGGGCTGCCTCGGGATCTCAAAAGTGTTGAATGTCTGTTCATGGTTTAATGTTAGTCCATCAGACAGTTCCTTGTAGGTAGCTTGGGGATGGATGGGCCGTAGGTGCGTTTTCTTGATTCTCGTTGCTTCTCCTTCTGTTTGTCCCACTGTCTGTGACACTTACTGGTCACACTTCTTTGTCTTGGAGATGGCTGTCTTGTCATCTGACTGCATCGGTCGTTCCTGCTGAGACATCCTTTTCGACATCCTTGCTTTTTAGGTCCGTGGATCGTCTACCTCGCCGTGCGCTAGCTGTGGTCCGTCCGCAGTCCATATGTAGAGTGTGTCATGGTGGGGGTGTCTTCGGCGTGAGGCATTAGCTGTGAACTGTGTGCTGGGAGGTGTTTCCTGTACTACGAATGAAGAAAGAGATTTTGTTAGAAGATAGCAAAGGGAGCTACTACACCATGTATGTACTAATCACCATCAAAATCCACACCCCTTTCGAGACATCAGACTCCCCTATACCATTGGAATAGCGGGTTTGGTGAACACGAGCTAATTAGTAAGCTCTTGAGGAACCTCTATGTTAAGTAGTACAGGCATTATTAATATTACCTAGCTAAACTAAGAAAACAAAAGAAGAAGAAGAAGCAAATAAGTGATATGTGATAAATGACGATGCCATGGGCTAATGAAGCGAGGCAAACCCACGGGAGGTCCTGACGATGGAGAGCGAGCAAAGGCGGCTGGCCCACCTTGACTTGTTTTGCTAGAAATGGAAGCTACCAGGGGAGGTTCCTTTCAACGTTGGTACGGAGTATGGATTAGAGCCTTTATGGTGGGCCATGGCCGTGTGTGCAATAAGCTGTGATGAGTTGTGACGGCCTAACTAGGTAGAAAGCCGGGATTGTCGAGCTGGGCCAGAGACAGATCCCGCACGCAATCCATTAGAGCCTTCGACCCTCTAGGAGAGGAGCCTAGCCAGTCGCTACCAAGACGTTACGTGCTCACTACATGTAAACTCTTTCCGGCTCCCTCCGACAACATTCGGGTGGGATGTTGCCAGGCTTGACGGGACATCGACTGGACGCTTGATGGATATTTAAGGTATAGCCGTACACGGAATAGTGCTCGCAAACGGATCATCAGACATGGTCGGAATTGATACTAACTGGCGGTCTCACCTGCTCGGTGCAGGTGATCTGACGACGAGAGTGCCGGTGCTTGGTTGCTGGCGTGGTCTTGTAATCTTGATTGTGAAGGTGGCCGCTTAATGGGCCTGCCAACTCATCACTACTCCATCCCCATCCTCGATCTTGCGCTGAAAGGCTGATAATGCTTGCGCTCGTTGCAGCTCCCTGTTCTTATTGCGCCCAGCCGCTTTGAGGGTGGGGGAATTTGGTATTGAGGGGAGCTTGGGGGCAACATCGTCGATACAAGCGGCACGGTCTTGCAGGCGCCCCGCCTTTTGTCCTCAAATAGTGACAGCCCGGAGTAATCCGATCTTGAAAGGGGTTTAAAGAAATCGTCCGTCGGAAGTAAATCCCACGGAAGAAAGAACTGAAAAGCCAAAAACTTCACGCTCGACTGATAACATCCCACAGAAATATTGTCACCAGTAACTCTCCTTGTTTGTCCAGATAACATCTCAACAGAGGTTAAGGATAAAAATGCGAATTTGGAGTGAGGAGGCTCCCATGGCGGTTTTGGGCACGGACGTCAACAGGACTCCTCCAGCTGAGTCCTCCGGTCCCACCACTCTTACCACTCACCCAGAGACTTGTAGAAGGGCGAAGAGAGGACTTGAGCATTATCGAACCATCTAGATAGTCGCCATTGTAGATCGGCACCTAGGGAGAACGCAGGTAGAGAGCGAGATATAAATTGTTGTCCTAAATACCGTAGAGACATAGCGAAGAGAATGCCACCTACTGTAATGAGCCATGAACGAAGTGAACGGCATGAACCATACAAACAAGGCCGCATGCCTTGCTACGCCGTCAAACCACTCTCTTCTCCCCACTTTTTTCTTTCTGTATTTATCTTCAGTTCGCTTCTACTTGTAATGCGATTCTCCTCCTGGAAGCCTCCGGCCACGCATGCTTGCAGTTGCACAGGATGATGATTGCTTTTTCCAGGCGCGCTACTGGCCTGCACAATCTTCACGATACCAATCCAGGAGAAAGAACTTGTCCCGTTCTGTCAACCGGTCAAAGAACCCTGGCTCGGATTGATCAATCATAGCTCTTCCCGCTCTCCCCGGTTGGCTTGTGCCAAGACTTGTTGATGTCGGAGTCTGGCTTGAAAATTAGCCTTTGGGACTTGGGACTTGGGAGGAACCAGATATCGGGGTCCCGGCCCAGGCAACCAAATTCTGAAGCACAGGTCACACAACACCTCTCAAACCTAGGGAACTCCATACTGTGGGAGAAGCCCCCAAACTAAAATCGGACAAACCGGGAAGAAAGATAAAATATAAACCCGATCATATTAGTAGGTTTTGTGAGCGATAGTCTTTTCGCGGACTAATTCAGAATCTTTCCCAGCATCTAGGTGTTGCTGAATCCACGGCATCATCCGTTACGCTGGTTTAGCGGACAAAACCAGGGAAGTGAACTATTCGCCCCATACGAAGTGTAACAATCAATCATGACTGATGAGAGAGGCTGTAGCAGGGCTGGACTCTGGAGAGAGTGATACGTAGCTAGTGTGTAGGTCTGTATCCGTAGTACGGATTAGTTGAAGATTATCTCTGCTAAACCCTGATCCTTGGAAAGAACCCCCAGCAAGCTGGAATTCTAGGGAAAGCCTGGCATCGAACTGCCTGCCGGTTCACAAACACCACCAATGCTTGGCTTAGCTACCAGTGAAAAAGCCAACACACTGAATCCAACGTCTCCTGCTCCGAGGGGATCCAACCTCCAAGTCGAGAAATTATTACTACATAATAAGTGTACACGTACGTGAAAGTAACCACATGCCTTGATCCCCAGACATGGACAGGGGATGGCATGCATGGAACAGGGTTCGTAGAATGGGATGAGTGTCCAGTAGATACTAATACTGTCTAGCGTGATAAATTGAGGATGACTTGGGCAAGTTCCCTGGGGTAGGGATCTGTGCTCAGACTTTCTAGTGGGGAGCGCGATCTGCATCTGAATTTGAGATCACACCTGGGTCGGGCGTGTTAACTTGTGTTAGTCTTGGCATTTGATCATCTCTGTATTTGTGCGTACGGATCCGTAGTCTCTCTCCGAAGTAGTACGTACTGCCTACACTTATACAAAAGCCTACCTATCACTTCTCCTCGATGTCTTGTATCGATATTGGTCGTGCTATTGGATATAGCCTATGAAAGGCGTCGAAATTGAGATTGGGGGATATGACTGGGTGAAGGTGCTGTGTTCGGGGACACGGATTCAGTCATGACGAACGCGCACAATCGATTGTGTCCACCGGTTGGCCATCTGCCTCTCTACTAGTAAGATGTGTCCAGACCGCATGCTGCAGCTTGCCGGCGGTCAGGGGTTCCATCGTTTGTTTGTGCACCGCACCGGGCATTACGCTAGGATGAGACTGGGAACGTCCTCCCCCTTCCAGGGCCTTGGATTTCCAGCGTACTGCGTACTACACCCATGAGTAACGTACCGGAGTGACGGCAAGGCTTTTTCAGTCCCAACCTCTCGATATCATGGCTGCAGAACATGCCTACATACAAGGAGGCCGAATTGTCCTCCAAACTCTGCTAGGCAACTTGGAACTCTTTGAATCTGCACGGTTTGTGAATCCGAAGCAGAGGAGATCCTGAGCGAAGAGGAAAATACAGAATCCAGCATGGATATCACCAGGTACCCAACACATAACGGCAGGCAGTACGAATGAGAAAGATATAACTGGGACCCGTTCTACCTAAAGAAAGAATAACCCAGCACAGTACGGCGTATGTAGCGCACCGACAATTGAAACGGGCTCGGCGTCCGGTTTAGCTCCCTCCTGCCGCTAGATTATACCTACTGTGAGCCTAGATCGGCGAAAAGTGACATGGGGCTGGAAGCCGCCACGGAGTAGAACGGTCCCGCCACAAAGATGGCGGGCCCAAGCTGGCCCGTGCAAAGGACTCCCCCCCCCAAAAGGCGATCTGAAATCTCTTTTGTAGAAACTTGGTAGCACAGTCTAGGGAGGTAGGTAGGCAGGTAAGTAGGTATCTACCTAGGTATCGAAGCCAATAACAAGACGATGAGCCGACTACTATCTAACTTTGGAGAACCGAAGACAGCAGGATGCTTTTGGAGAGCAGCACCTAGCGCGATGAATCAGCCGTGTCCCATTGAACAGAGCTAACGCACGGACAGTGCCCATGTGCTCTGCCTCCGGGTTGCATACCAACAACCACCAGCTAAGTTAGTCAACCCGACGAGCTGGACCAAGTTGGTTAGCTATCCATAGCAGGTGAGAAATGAATGTCCGTATCCTCGATCATATTATGCAACTCAGAGCTGCCTATGTCGTACTTACTATGCGCCCTACTCTGTAGTAGAAATGCACCATGTATATGACGAGGAGGGGGGCAGCTGCCCCGGGTAACGTACCAACGACCAGAGAAGCATCCTCCTTCACGTCCCAATGGCTTGGGCAGACACCACTCTTCGCTATTGGTCGAAGAGGCGTGTCTAGTACATACCTAGGTACGCAGTAAGAATAGCGCTGCGCGGTATGCCTCCTCATCGCTCAACTTTGGTCTAGGAAGCAGGTAGGCAACGAGAGGGATGGAGGAGCATGGGAACAGAGTCAGGATAAGAAATGCCCGACAGGCATGCTACATCCGCCCCCGACGGAGGCAAGGGCAGACCTCTGCATCCCACCTGCAAAAGACACATCACCTACCTCCCACCTAGTACGTAGTATGTCACCTACATATCTACTCCATACGAAGTAGTCCATATTCCGTTGCCTCCTTGGTTGATAAATTGCCCATGAGTGGGCAAGGCGGGCACAACAAATTCGGCCGCACCAGCAAGGCCAAGAAAACCTTTCAGTGATCCATATCAAATAACCCCCTACCCCATTATCCGGATGTATTATGATATTGCTGCTAAGAACGCCCGCCACTCCTGCAAGGCCTGGGGAGCCGGGTGGGCATGTAAGTGAGGTAAGTAACTTGGTAGGTTAGGTACGGGATGTGTGTAGACTGGACCTTTGACTCGAGATCCTGTCCCAGAAGCCGTACGCGTTAGGTTGGTCACGGAGCGAGGACCTTTAATAATAAACACCTGTGTCTTCTTCTCTTCAATCCATTCCTGCGTTCGTCTTCCTAGAGTCACGATCATTCATCGCAGTAACCCATGACCCCAGACTTTGTTGTGTTGCTCTGTTCTCGTCCCTCGTTTGAGATTTCCCTTCTCGGGTCCGGGTTGCGGGATCCTCTGGTTTGCACTTCCTTTATACCATCTTCCTCCACCATGATCAGTCAACAACATAAATAATATTCTGTTCGCCCACGCCCAGTGAAAACTGTATCATCGTCACTATCACTATCATCTGAGAACATCTTTGCAGTTCGCACCACCTGCAGGCTGGCTAGAGACTCAATACTGCAGGCTTGCAAGTTACCGCCCAGCCGTATCGCTATCCCATCGGTTCTCTCACCGGCAGCCATCGGACCATCCATCGGACCCGTCTCCGGGTTTCACGAATCGCGATCCTCCTGGGCAAAGCTATTTTTCGGACCGAAACCCCTTGCTGGAATATGCATAACCTGTCCTAGTTGGAAGGTGGATATTGCGGGCAGCCCACAGCGCTGAGAACGCACAGCAGTAGCGGCGTGCCTGACGGGCACTCGTCGTCGGAATCTCCCCCGTGGAAACCCCGTGGCAAGAACGGCACTTACTTGTTTGAGGGGAAAAGGGAGCCGTGATCTTCAGAATCTCTGAGGTAATTGGAACCTGTGGCTGTCCTGGCTTTCCTGCCAACTCCCAGCTCTCCACCCACCCCATACATAATAAACGTGGTAAGTGCCGTCATACAGCATGTGAAGCCCACACCAGAATACAACCCTCCCCCAAATACAAGAATGCTACTCCGTCAAGAGGGGTGGGAGGGGTGGAATTGGTGGATATGGAAGAATGGAGTGACACACAGGCGGGACAACAACCCTTATCAACTTCTTCTGGGGCTAGACCTGATCCGTTTCCGCTCGTGCCACTGTACATAGTACCTACCTACCTGATCAAGTTGATTCACATCCCTTAGTCCCTTAACTCCCTGCCCTCCCAAGCCTGCTGGACAGCTTGGCTTTCCATGCCGCTAAGCTGCTCAAGATTTGCTGACGCTGGTTGGCAGTGCGCGGCCCCATCCGGAGTCGTCTCATCGTGGTTATAAGCAGCCGGCAGGCCTGACTTGTTGTCCCCATTCCCATATCCTGAACTTTCCCTTCCACTTCTTTGGTACAAATTGGAAGGGTGAGAGAGTCAGCGAGAGGGAGGACAGGCCTTCCTCAAGGAAACAGCAGGAAGGAAATACGAACCGAACGGACACCATCGATCACAGACTGCTGTGCAGTTGATAACTCAGGAGGAAGGGGGCCGAGGAGGCATTGGGGGAAAGAAGAAGGGAAAAAAAACAAAAACAAAAACCAAAACAAAAGAACAAAAAGAAGAAGAAAAAAGAAAAGACGGGAAACATAATTTCTTTTTAAAGAAAAACCAAGATCGACAAGCACGGCGGAAACCAACAAGAAGCTAGGGCAAAAGCAATCGGCTGGATGTTCGAGCCTCAGGCGACACCGTACGGAGCGTCCTTCTCACCCTATGGGTTGAGGGAGGAGTTCACAGAATTCGGATTCCAGCAACAGACGCCGTTGACGCTGTTTTGCGTTGGTGGCGGCCCCTGCGGGAGCGGGGAAGCTGGGCATGGGACTGGGATTGGCGCTAGTGCCGGTGGGCCAGGGCACAACGTAGGTGCTGTGACCGCTGTGGGAGGAATGGCCCTAGGAGCACATGCTGTCTTCAACACACCCGCCGGGTTCGGCGGTGCACATGGATCAGACTACCATGCACACCACACACTATCCGTACACTCGAACTCGCAGGTTGCTATACCTGTCACCAACGGGCACAAACACCACCAACAGCACCATCCGTCTGAGCACAGCCGCCACAACAGCCACCAGCAACACCCTGGGCAGCCTCAGATTCAGCACCACCAGAACCACCAGAACCACCAGAACCACCAGAACCACCAGAACCACCAGAACAACCACCATCAGACCTCTCCCCAAATTTCCCAACAAGCTGCCCGGGCCGTCGCCGCCTTCACAGCGCACACAAACCACGACATACCACGCTCGAGGTCAATCGGCATGGAGGCAGAGATTCAGGATGACCTCGCAGCCCAAGAGGCCGCGGCTAGAGAATACAAGCCAGATTTAGATGTGAGTGGCATAATGGGTTTCTCTCTTTACTATCCCTCGTTTTCTATTCTTTTGTTTCTAGAATACAGATGGCCCCGCGATCGCCAGGAAACGCATCCGGGGTCCAAGCTGCCAGTCTGGAGTCTGGACCTTCCCCGCAAGTTCCAGCCCGACTCCCATGCCCCCTGCTGACTGCTGGGCTGCAACATGCCAAATCTCCACGATAGGGACCTCTCGTCGGCGAGAAGACAACAAGCCATGCGATCACGGAAGAATATGCCAAAGCCGACCAGATATATGTGGCAAAGACCATTGTGAGCCTGCCCTGCCCCAAGCCTGGCCCGAGCCTGGCCTGAGTCTGCGTCAGCTGTCAACCGTGCGGTTCATTACTTTCAGATTGTCTCGGTTGATCAGAAGAGGACGGGTGGGGGACCTCGGCGGCAATGCGCCTGCTAGATCAAAGCAGCCATGGCAAAGAATAAATGCGCTTCAATGCTAAGTATCTTGCTACCCAGGCGATCCCGCAAACATATTCACATTATCGCCCGATCCAGGGCGATGGCAACTGCGGCTGGAGAGGTCAGTTCATCAATTCCCTTCGCAGAGGTCCAACCTAGCTGTCGATCGGTCAGACAGACAGTCTCGTCATCTGGTGTCCCCTTCCGCATCTCCTTGGTATTTGAAAGCTCCTGGGAATGTTTCGGGCTCTGTCTACCCCGCTATTTCTACTTCTATTGTACACATTCCACTAAGGCCTGCTACTTTCTCAAATTGTCAAATGCTGACCACATCTTGATTCCTGCCAACAGCAATCGGCTTCTCCTACTTCGAGACACTCATCCATACGGCCACCCTCGCCAAGGTAAACGCCGAGCTCGAGCGCATAACGAACCTCAACCAATTCATCCTCAATGTCGGCGGATACGACCCATTCGTGTGGGAGGACATGGTGGAGGAGACGCTGGGCCTCTTCAACGAGATCGCGGCGAACCTGACGAACCCGGACGCCGCCATGGCCGTCCTGATGGACAGGTTCAACAAGCCAGAAGTGTCTAACGCTATCATCTACCACCTGCGCTTGCTCGCGGCCTCGTACCTCAAGGGAACGCCTAAGTATGAGCCCTTCATCCCTAGCGAGGGCGGCATCCCGGCCTACTGCAACGGCACCATCGAGCCCATCGACCGCGAGATTGATCACCTAGGCATCATCCTGCTGGTCGACGTCCTGCTGAAGCCCGCCGACTTCACCCTCGAGATTGCATACCTTGACCGCAGCCCGGGCAGCGAGGTGAATGTCTATCGGTTCCCCGAGGAGGCCAGGGGTCAGGACGAGAGCAGCCTGGGTCCTATCATCTATCTGCTCTTCCGTCCGGACCACTACGACATCCTCTACAAGCCCGCCCCTCAGCCCCTCGATATACAGGTCAACCGGGTCAGCTCTTTCTCGCATGGCCACCAGATCTCAGCAAACACGGGACTGGGGCTCGATGCCTTCTCGGCCGTCAACTTCGGCGCCCTGGCCATGATCCCAGGATTTGGCGCCCCGATGGAGGGCATATCTGGGATGTCGGCCATATCGGCCGTCTCGCCCTTCCCGCTGCAGCCGACGCAGTCTCTGATCAGCGAGGTCTCGTTTAGCTCCAGCCCCAAGGCTCCTGCTTCTTGTGGCTCATGGGATGTCCGGTCTTACAGCACGGACGCGACTCCGGTCCCTCCCCCCAGTCGGATGCCGATGCCGACCGCTTCGGCAGTGACCCCAGCGCCGATGGCTGCCACGGTGCCACCTACCCTTGCCCCGGCCCCTCCCAAGAAGCAGCTGAAGCCCTACCAGCCCAAGCAGCAGTCACCACCGTATAAGTCGGAGCCACGGGACACCCCGTCACCCACGACGCCGAACCTGATGCGATTCAGTAAATATAACTACCCAATGCTGGAGGCTGGGTCTTCTGACCTCAATGCCGTCTCCCCGGACGACCGGCCCCTCTCTGAGCAGCAGACGATGACGACGGCCATGTTCAAGAACAGCCATTACAACATCGCACACTATAATAACCCACACTTCCAGCCGGAAGAGTATCGCCCGGATGACGAGGACGCGGGCGCGGCGGAGAGCCACCACAGTTATAGCAGTGGCGGCGGTGGCGGCGGCGGCAGCAGCAGCAACAATAAGAGGAAGAAGCGGGAGAGGAGCACCCCCAAGGCGCAGGGGCAAGATTGCGATTGATTGCGCATTGCCTGACCAGAGCGGAGGGAATAAGACTGGGAGAAGGTGCGGTGATTGGAGAAGAGGTGGGTTGGGGGCAGAAGTAAAGAAAAGAAAATGAAGGAGGAAGAAAAACCCGGCTGAATGACGGAAGGACAAACTCACGGGTACCTAATCTTTACCTCTTTAGCACCTTTCCTTTCCTTGAACATGCCGTCACACCTTATGACAACACTGATATGTGTTAATGACGGCGTTTTCTCCTTCTGCTTCGATTTATTGTTTTCGCTTCCTTGCTTATGCATCTTACATCTCGGGCTTCGTCTGGCTGGTTATTTGATATTCTACTTTGATGGCGGTTTGTGTTCCTTGCTCTTTTTTCCGTCTCTGTTTGCCCCCATCTTCTTCGCCTTTCCTCTTGTGTGCTGGTGATACCAAGGATGGCAAACCATCAATCAGACTGGGAGGCTTTTCTCGCCTTTTCTCTCCCTTTTTCTTCTTCCCTGGGTTTTGTTTGTTTCAGGATTGACTTGTTTCTATGTACCTTTTGCTACTCTTCACGGTCAGAATGCTTTTGTCCTTCGCAATCCCCATTCAAAAGTCCTCACCTATGGTTGGAAGGGTGGATAGGTGGGCAATTGTCATTTCAGTTGTTAGCGGACATCAATTTGCTTACAAGAGAGACTGCATGCGAGGAGGCGGTTGTTCATAGAAGAGTCCCGGCAAAAGACTGCCACTGTGCCGGAGGGGTTTATCTCTCTCATATGAGGCCGCCCCGTCCGATCATCTCCCCTTAATAGCCAGATATACCAAATCCCACCTCCCTATGTGCCATGTCTCAAGTTCATAGACGCTTTGAGCTTTGAGGATCAAGAATTGCGAACCGACCAACGTTGCAACACAAGTGTATGGGTATCCGTGGTAAATCCAATTCGACAGACAGACTGCTCGCGGACCCAGTAGGAATTTAATAAGTGACCATGGAGGCCGTTCCATGCTGACCCAAACGCCATGTATGCTAAGGGGGAGCCCAAGAGCCGAGGGCAAGAGCCCGTGGTAAGCAAGCTAGGGGAACAAAGTTGCAAAGCATACAAATCGCAACCGATTATGCATCCCATCAATAGCCCGCAAACCCCTTTCAGCTGGGGAGCCACGGCTCACAAGGCAGGGCTCGCGTTCCCGAGATTCTCCGATTCAGCCGCCTCCCTCTCAGTCTCCTCCATCAGTCCTCTCACCATCTCCAGAGGCACCTCCCGGACCTCATCGACACCCAGCCGTCGCGCAAACTCGGCCGCCCATGCCGCACCGACGCCGCGCCCGGGATCCGCGGATTCGAGTTGGAGCAGTCCCGCAGCGGGGCTGAACCCACTGCTGCCACCACCGCCACCACCGCCACCACCACCGCTAGCGGCGGCGATAGCGGCTAGCTTCAGCTCCTCTGCCGCCGAGGTGACGTATTTACCCTCCAGGCCGCAGGGGACGAACCGGGTCCAGGGGTTCGTGAGCACCTGCAGGCCGAGCGTGTCTAGCAGACGCGCCGTCTCCTCGTGCACCTTGTACGGCGGCGGCAGGATCTCCCTCCACGAGGAGGGCGTCCCCGGCGGGAGGGAGGAGGAGGTGGACGAAGACGACGACGGCGACGACGTGACGGCGGTGGTCAGGTTCAGGGCGACGCCGAGGGCGCTGACGTGCCTGCGGAGGTGCACGCCGAGGGCGGCGACCTTGCGCGCCTCGGCGGCGGGCCGGCCGGGTGGGGCCACCCACACGCCTGGGTCCTCCGTCGTGAAGCCCCGGAGCCCGAACGCGTCCCTCAGCACCGAGATGGTGGTGCGCTCGAGGAGGCACGCGTAGTCACGGACGCCGAAGGGCCGGTGGCGCCTGCCCCCCGCCGCCGACGCCGTTATGGGATCCTGCCCGTCGCTGCTGCTGCTGCTGCTGCTGCCGCCGCCCCAGCCACCACCACCCCGCAGATCGATGACCGGCCAGGCGACGAGCTGCCCGGGCCCGTGGTATGTGGTCAGCCCGCCGCGCTCGGAGCGGAAGATGGCGGGCGCAAAAGGCCGGACGTCGCCCCCCTGCAGGTGCAGCAGGTCCACCTCCGACGTGCGCGGCGCGCGCCTGACCAGCAGCTCGAGCTTCAGCGGGGCGATGTCGACGCCCGCCCGGAGAGCCTGGCTCAGCCGTCGGCCGAGGGTGTACGTCGGGCTCGGGGTGAAGGTGACGAGGGTCGGCGGCGGCGGCTGCGGTTGCGGCTGCGACCTGTCCCATGAGGCCGCCGCGCTCTTGAAGTCGAGCTGGAGGCGGACCAGGCGGGCCTGGATGGCGGAGGCGACGGCGTAGGCCGGGTACGAGGCGCTGAAGACGTCGGAGGGGAGGTGGATGTGCCGCAGGTACGTCCCGGGCGAGGAGGCCATTGTCGGGTTGAGTTTTTGACGAGGCCGAGGAGGGTGGGGATCCGGGACCGGTCTGCTCACCCAAATTCAGTGCCCACATTGTCCCGAATTGGCGGGTGGAGCCTTCATGGAGCATCACGCTTAATAACACGCCCCTGCCAGCCTTAATCCCACCCCACTAGGTAGCTTCCCAGTCCCCTCCGCCGATAGCTCTGCTACGGACAGCCCTAGCCCAGCGACTCAGCTATCCACGTACATTATCTGTCACCCGGGGTCGCGCTGCTGCGTAGACAGGCGGATGCGGGGCGGGTCGTGAAGCCGATGGGATGTTCTCTCCGAGTCGTCCTATGCTGTGTATGCGTGCGTGGGCTTCTTCGGATGAAGCTATCGCGGAACCAATCACAAGGAGGCGTTCACCAACCTGGCACATCGCAGGAAACGGGGAGTGTGGGATGCCTGTCCGTGGCGACTAAGGAAGTGGAAAGTTGTGTCCTTTTCCCATATTGGGCAGACATACAATTCATGAGCATTCTATCTGGTACGCAAGCAGAGGATGGACGCCTCGTTTTCAGGGGACGGGGGAATGCTGGCCACTTATCCTCACAAATCCGAAATGCGCATGTTATACTAACGTCGCAAGGGATAAAATGACGAACTTCGGTTGCTTACGATGGTATTTACGGACAGAGTAGTAGTATATAAATTTCGACTTCTTAATTGTACGCCCACTTTCTACATCTCTACCAACCCGATTAACTCCTTACCCTGAGTTAGGCGGGTAGGCACTCACCTTCTAAGCACCTGCGCCTCAGCGCGTCTGCTGCTTGCAATCCTCACAGTGGTTGTGCACTTTGCAGTATGTGCAGAGCGTCTCGAACTCGAGCCCGGGCCCAGAGCAGTTGCAGCACTCCCAATCACCCTTTTGATAGGAGCCATTTTCGTCGTTCTCCCCTCCCTCGAGGAGCGATATCAGCCCTTCCATATCGCAGTAGTCAAGCGGGGCGGGCAGGAGGCCATTAGCCACACGGTACCGTCCTGACATGGCGGCCAGGAGGGCGAGAGCATCTGCCTGTCCCAGGGTGCAACCGATCTTAGCAAGCGGATAGCTACAGTGGTCAGTGCCGGACGAGCCGGAGGAGGATGAGAAGGGGGTTCGCGCGGTCACCTGGACCGAGCGCTCCTGAGGCGTCAGCCGGGATGCAGTGGCGTTGAGAGGCGAAGCTACGGAGGAGGTCAGCGAGGATGTGGTGGCCTGCCGCCGGATAGTGATCTTGGGGAAGCACGACACAATCATTACGATCCGCCAGGCGCGACTTCGTCAGGAACACCGTTTAGAAAGCGCGCTTCTCAACCGACTCCGAGCAAGATCGGCTCTGAGCCTGACGTAGACTGAAATGATGTATAGAGACATTAAATGAATCTAGGCGGATCGACAGATTCTAGGGATGTTATATATGTCTAGCCTCCTTGTCTATATCTCAAAGAATTGCCGATGGGGCATTTGAGAGTGCCATGGGAGGTTGGGAAGACGTTGTCCTTTAAAAGGGACAAATCTATTGCCATTCAACTACGGCGGCAATCTATTTGTATGCTTGAGAAGGGCAAGGTATCTGCCAAGATGATAACAATGAAGCAGATAAATTATGTGGCTTTGTGCAATATATCCGCGATCTGCCAAAGGTGAAAGGGGGAGGTTGATTGGATGGTGACAAAAGGGGGAGCTAAAGGGGCAAACCTCGCTAACAATACTCTGAGCTCAGTCTGAAATGTCTGGTAGTGCAGTGGACCTGGTAGTTCTTGTACGTACTCGGTATGTAAGCCGGACTCTGGTGTGCTCAACCCGAGCGGTGGAATCTGAGATGAGACATGTTGAGTACGTAGCTCAGTAGATGCTTGTAGCCGACGGCTACATCCTCTGCTTTCCGTCGTCTTCCACTTGGTCACCTCGAGATCGAGACAGCAGGCCTGGGTTTTGCAACCTTGGTGGCGACGGTCAAGGCGGGTGGTTTCCGATCAATCCTCTGTGACCAATGACAGCCCTAGCGACTGGTATTACGTGCTGCCTAGGTTCATATTTAGCTGTGCAATGGCACCCAAGATCTCGGCTGGCGAACTTTCCTCCCTCGAGCCCGCACCCGATGTGGGGGAGTTTCGGAAGACTTGAATCAACTAAACTGATCGATTGCCATTGCGAGCCAGCCCTGGTAATCTCATTCACTTCACTGTACGTAGTAAATACGCCGGCAACCTCAACTTGACACCAGATTGACTGCCGTATTTCTCAGAAGCTGTCGCCGGCAGGCAAACTTGGCAGGCTTGGTTGGTATGGGGTTCGGACTAGAGTTCAGAGCTGAGACTCATCAAGCGTCGATCCCGTCCGTCCGCAGTTATGCGCTTTCAATCTTGAACCATACAGTCGACACTCCAAGAATGATTGATCGGGCAGAGACGATTGCGGGGTGCAGTGACGGCATGGTGATTGCAGGGCTGGTGGGTTCGATTGACCGTGCTCTCATTTCTCAATAAAACGATTGAAGTCAGAGTCATCTGTAGCGGGAGGCCCCAGCTTATTGGTGCCTATGACCTCAGCGCATTACAGGTACATAGGTGCTTACATACCTACCCAAGGCGTTCAGGTCTTCCAATGACACCTATCATACGCCACTGTAGAGTCCCACAGCTGCCGCTGCTTGGGCCCCGAATCCTGGTAGTTTTTCGGAGCCGCGCACAAGCTCGACCCCGAATCCCTAACCCAGGCTGGAACGACTAGGCCCGCGATCGACGTCGAGGGGCATGTCTCCACCCCAGATTTGGTCAAGTTCAGGAGTCCAGGCCGCCTTGAGCGCCTCAGCTCCGTCTCTCCCGATTCTGAGTGCACCTGGGTTTGCTTACCTTGTTGCTGTATTCGCACCCTCTTCACCTGTCTCTACCTTTCTCTGCCCAGGAATTATTCGAAGATCGGATTCGGCAAGGGGACGGGTCGGGAAGGCTCCACGCTCTGTACCCGACAAGGGAAACGTACGATCGCATTGCCAGCCAGAAAAAAAGTGCAGACCAACATGCCCAGCAAGTTGCCGGCCGGCATCAGTCATGGACGCATCCACCATGCACGGGACTCACGATCCCCTCGCCGACTACCCTGCTCGTCCCTTGGTGCCTCGTCCTGCTTCTTCCTTTATTATAGTGTCGCCCCTGCCCCTCGCCTCCCATTCTGAAGGAGCTTCTCCTCGGTCGCGTGCGCCACCGATCTTTTGAGGGCACTGAAATTCGTTCGCTTGTCGAGATCTGCTCGAACACACTACACTCGTTTCTCTAAGGCTGGTATCAGAAATCTAGAATAGCCTCTGCTTCCTTTTAGTGACGGACGCCTCCTCCTCGCTTCTCTCCTTGCTCATCTCAGGAGACTCATGGGACCAAGAATGCCATGTGCCGTCTTCATGCCCACGACAAACACAGGGGACAAAACACAAGCGGCGATATTCACGCTCTACGACGACACGGTCGATATCACTTAACACCTCTAATAAGAGGCAACAGAGTACATAAGCTGGTAGATACCCGGCCATGGTCACCATCATGGCGGACAGAATGCCACCCAGTCTCCTCCAGCAACGCCAGGACGGCGCTTCCCCTTCTGTGGAGAACCTAGGACCGCAGATGAGCTTCACAGTCTGGCTCCTTACCGTCCTCGCGCTGGGCTTCCTCTCTCTGCGCGTCTACTGCAAGTTCTTGAGGCACCGGGGGCTTTGGTGGGACGATTACGTTCTGATAGCCGCATGGGTGAGTGACCACCCTCCAGCATAGTGCGCTCCTCCTCTTCCCACGCCCCTCGATATACTCTATGTATCTACGTAAAGGGTGTAACTTAGTAGAGACAAACAACCTGGGAGACAACCTGGGAGACAACCTGGGAGGCAATCTGGTAGACAACAAACCAGTACCACTGCTGACATTGGAACTCCCTGCTCTCCAGCTTTCCCTCTTCTGCGGCGCCATCTGCATGTCCATCTCCGTCTCAAACGGCTACGGCAAACACACGGTGGACATAACCCCGGACGAGCTGCGCAAGATCCTCTTTGTCGGCATGTTCGAGGGCACCTTCGCGATCCTGGCCGCCGCCTGGAGCAAGACGTCCTTCGCCCTGGCCCTGCTCCGGCTCTCGCGCCAGTCCAGCGCCTGGATCCGCGTCTTCATCTGGTTCACCATCGGCTCGGTCAACGCCGTGCTCGGCATGGCCGCCGTCTTCACCTGGGTCCAGTGCGATCCCTTCCAGAAGAGCTGGGACCCTTTCCTGCCGGGCTCGTGCTGGCCCAAGCCCGCCATCATCGCGTACCTGCAGGCGGCTGCCGGCTACAGCGGCGCCATGGACATCCTGCTGGCCTTCCTGCCCTGGACCATCATCTGGGGGCTCACAATGAGCCGGAAGGAGAAGCTCGGTGTGCTCATTGCTATGAGCATGGGTGTCTTGTAAGCTTGTGTCCTGTCTTTGTCCCCTGTCTCGCTGCCCCATTGGCCATTGGCAGTTGGCCATTGTCTTGTCTCATGGCACTGGCACTGGCAAACGGCGAAGAAGATCATCAGACAGTCTAACACGAAAACCTTTCAGTGCGGGAGCTACCTCAATAGTCAAGGTGTTCGCCCTTCCTACCATCGGCTCTGATGACATGAGTAAGTCACTTAAGTCTCCCACAGACTCAATCTTGCCTCACTCCCACCCCCTAACCGACCTCCTTCCACGCTAGCCCCCCTGCAAGCTACCTCCCTTGGAAGAGTACCTGCATAAAGTTAACACTGCCGCCTTCTCCCCCAAGTCAACGGAGTCCAGCTCGTCATCCTGGCCGCCGCTGAGAACTCCATCACCATAATGGCTGCCTCGATCCCGATCCTACGAGTCCTGGTCCGCGAGTCTATCAGAGATGATAATGGTGCCGCCCCCCCAGCAGGCAACCAGACATCCTTCCCAATGGCCTCCGAGCTGTCCCGCCAGCTGCGCGCCCGCTTTGGACGTGTCTCTACTGTAACGCCGTGCTCAAGCCTCGAGGAGGGCGCTGATCAATCCGATGGTAAGGACGCAAAGATGGCTAGCCTGTCCGTCCCCGCCGGCAAGATTGTTCAAACAGACGAGGTTAGCGTTGAATACCCGTTCCGCGACAGTTGGAGGAAGTACTACAGTGCCGAGACGAGGAGATTATCCTTGGAATGGGCGAAGGAAACAGGAGTATGATGGCGGCCGAATATTACGGTCATAAGTGCCCGCATCAACTACCTACCTACCTACCTACATGCCTACCTGCTTAAATAGTTATCTAATACTTTAACTCTTTTCGTTAACTGCCTTTGCTATATTCCCCACCTACTCACATCAAGACGCAACTGCTAGCAGACTAGCACCTGTTGGCTGGTTGCCCATCGATACGCTCGCTAGCCTCGTCCCGCAGACTTCGCAGCAATTGGACGTGACCGTGGCGGAGGTGCTGTTAGCGGACTGCCAACACAACCCTTTATACTTCCCAGTGTGCTCATGTCAGTACTTTCTCTACCCACGAAATGTCCCTCGAAGACAGACCTGGGTCACATCGGGTACTCGTTCAGCTCTACCTGGAAGTCGTGGACGTTGCCAGACAGCAGGCAGGGGGTGTCCACGGGGGGCCCCTGCACTCTAGGTGGTGCTTCATAACCTCTTAGGAGTATGGCCCTTCCCAAAAATAGGCTGGAGACGAGATCGAGCCCTCCCATCCCACCACCCCCACGTCAAACGTCGGGTGCAGAACCTCGCACCGATGCGAGTTGATTTTTTTTTTCCTTTCTTAAAAAAAGGAGTGAACCAGAGGGCAAGTGCAAAAGGAGCTAGTACTAGAGTGAAAGACGTGAAGAAGTGGAGTGGAGCAGGCTCAGAGCCCCATCCGAGCCAATTCCTCCCGGAGCTCCTCGCTGACCTCGTCCTTCTTGAAGGCCCTGGGCTGGGCTTCGATCTTGACCCTACGCACGCGAGGCGTAGGGGGGGCGGAGACGCATCGCTTAGTCATGTAACCCCTCTGAACGTCAACGGCGATCATGCCGATGTCTCTGGTCTCCAGGTGCTTCTTGTTCTTGGTGTTCGCCTTACGAGGATGGCCTTGAGCGCAGACTTGGTGCGGTCGAAGACCTTTTCCACGGGCTTCGTGATAAATTCAGACTCGCCCATCAATCCAATCCCGCCCTCCTTGAAGTTGATGGTCTTCCACCACTGTTCTTCGTTGGAGGTGAGTGAGGGCTCGTCGGGCATGGTGGAGCGTCTCTTCTTGCACCCGGCGGTGATTGCAGCACAGAACCACTGGGGGAAGACCGCGTAGCCGTACGTCTTCCCGTACCCCTTGGCGTCGTGGAAAGTGATCAGGACGTTTTCTACCCTGACGGTGGAGCTCTCGTAGCCGTTGTACCGGTGCGAGACTTGGGCCTTCCAGTAACGGTCCTCGGGGTGTCGCTTACGAGTCAGATCGTTCGTGGTCTCGTGCTCGCGACCCATGACGGGGATGTCGAATGTCACCTTGGAGAAAGTCTCGGCAGTCCAGCAGAAGGAGCTGTCGAACGGGTTCCTGTTGGCGGGAATTGGGGGGGGGGACCTTGCAAAGGGGGGCAGGGGTTCCAACGGCCAATGCCAGCTTGTACATTTCTGCTCGGAATAGTAAAGGCTTACCGAAATCTAGACTAGCGAATATGCAAAGACTAGTGGACTTACTTTCATGGGTATCTTGCTCGAGGCGATATCTCAATTCCATAAGGATCTCGTTGAACTCCCCAACTTCCCTCATCACTCCGTCACGTCTCGGCATCTCCCAAAGCGGAGAGTCGTGGCCCGGGCTCGTCAAGATAGTGACGACAGCGCAGTTTTGCAACTTCTCCGCGACTGTGCTGCAGCCCCTTCTATCAGCTGCAGGTCTTATCAACGAATCAAGTGTGGAAGACGCAAGTACCTACCCGTAAGATTTAGGGGGCTGCTCAGGAACCCAGCCAGGATTCCCTCGTCCCCCACCCCCTGGCGAGGCTTCAGTCCTAGAAGCGCGGCAGCCATCGGGATCTTGAAGTTCTCGCCGAAAAGGTCAGCGATTTTCAAGGCGGCCGATAGCTCGTCGTGCTTGATTTTCTCGCGCAGACTGGGAAAATTCTCCCGGCGATAGCAAGCCACCCCCACCCATTCGGCCCATTCGGCCCCAGCCATCGGGGGCATCCTAGAGATTTGGAATCAAGGCCGGAAGGCCTGCAGTCTCTAACTGCTCTGCATTAACGATGGAGCAGCCGCCTTCGATCTTGAGTGCACCTTGCGAGAGATACTCTCCGAGGTAGAAGTCGTGTCTCATCGTTTTGGTCCGCAGATTCCAAAAGCTCGCAAGGTTTTCCGGAGTTTCTGGGTCGTCGTCGAATTGTTTGTAGTAGTTGATGAAACATAGATCCCGGATGAAGACACCCCGTCGAAATTTAGAGGTGTCTAGAATAAGCAGAGAGATATCATGGAGAGGAGAACGGTCCTTTTTCCAGAATGGGGGTAGTAGATGTACTTGAGGGCGAAAGGAGCGAGATTGTCCAGGACACCAGATTACGGGCCGGACTAGACTCGGATGCAGGCCTCCATCGCAGCTTCTTGTTGAGTGCCTTGGCTGCGACACGGTCGTCCTGGGAAACAAAATCCTGCCAGCTCTCCTGGGTCCTGCCGCGCTTAGCATGTTCCGACTTGGCCCAGTTCGAGTCCGTAGAGCCATCAGACTTGGGACTGAAAACTCGGGACAAGTAGCGGGGGAATGTCATCCAAGCCTGGTGAGATTTCCTGAATGGCGGGCTTGAATAGGAGCCAAGGGGGCCGCTCCGGGGAGATGGTGAGCCTGTCGGGCTGCTCTGACAACACCGCCGACACCGAGTCGTCAACCGCGGCCATCTCGTAAGGGAGCTTTGGAAGGCAGCAAAACCCGAGAACACCGCTTCCGACGCTTGACGGCAACAGATCGAGGCTGGTTGGAGAATCTGTACGATGTCCGAGGATGGGATGGATGTTTTGGAGAAGACTGAAGCCTAAAGGCGCCCGACCCGATGCCCGGCTAAGATTTCGACCCTGCCAGACGTCTGCCTGAATTTGTGTGACGACACTTACATGAGCGATATGATTGGGGGACTGGCCGCTGTACGTAGCTGGAGTCAGATGGTCATCAAAAAGCAACCCAGGAGACAAATGTTTCTTTATGAATGCGTGTATGTATTCTTATGAAACTTTCAAGGAAATGTAGGTGGGGGAGAGTCTAGGTTAACTAAAGAGCAGGCCCAAATCCCGGGGGACTGCAATGGTGCTTAGGTATTGCTGCTTCGCGGTGGACAAGGGAGAAACGGCGAGGAAAAAGACACAATCCCAAGAAGGTTAGAAGAAAGCTCCTAGTCAGACATCTAACCGCCCTCCGATCCAGTCAATGCATATGGTGTCTCGTTCTCTCATTCCCTCAGTCCTTATTTAGTTCTTTCTCTTCCCAGGAACCGGTAGTATCAATTGCTCGACAAAGGGAAATAAAATAAAACAGGGAAAATAAAGATAGACAGACCAAAGGCTGGGTAAAGGTTGGCCGCCGATAGGAAAATGTAGAGGTTGAGAATGTAAAGGGGTTCGTGTGCGGGCTTCTGGAATCATGATGCCTCCCAAAAGCTGGCACCAGGGGGGTTGTGCGGAGGACCAGCTCCTAGATTCGGGCACTGTGTAACACCCATCTTATCTCTCCATCACCGGAAGATCAAATGGCCGGGCTGCCCACAGGACTGACCGAGTCCAGAGGGGCAGCGTGGAGCGCGGGCTTGTCGATCCTAGGGAGGTCGCCCTTGCGTTTCCTCTCCAGTGCCTCGCGGACCCATTGCGCGACTTCCTCGTCGCCGGTTCCGTCGCTGATTGAGAGCCGCTTTGTGGAGGCGACGAGAGCGTCTTCGTCCTCGTCCTCATCCGCGTTCTCTTCCTCGTCCTCGGCCTCCTCGGTTATGGTGGCGGGCTGCGCCAGTGTCTTCAGCCACGTGTGGGCAAGAAGCATTGGGTATGTGTGACGCTGGGCGGGTATCTTGTTTAGACAAGAGCGGACAAAGTCCCGTGCCGTGGGGGAGTAGCCTTCGGCGGGTAGGTCTGGAGGATCGCCTTCGACAATGGCCTGTGACGGGTGCATTCTGTTATTACGTCGTGTGGGGGAACGTGCCGTCATATTGGGAGGCTTGGGCAGTGTAGAGCAAACGTAGGGCATACGGGGGGCAGAAAGGGGAGAGGCGTGAAAGGATCAAACACATGGGCAGATAAGCAAAGGGGGACGGATTTGGTTGACTCACGCTGAGCTGGCTGAAGATGGTCGAAGACACTTCTGGAGGGTACGGATACCTGCCCATGGCACACTCAATGATGGTCAGGCCCAAGCTCCAGATATCGCTCTGGACGCTGTAGGTGCCGACTGCGGAGCCGCCAACCTGGGACACCCCTCCACCAGCGATGCGCTCGGGCGCCATGTAGCTCTGGCAGCCGATATTGGTCTTGGCGATGGAGGCAACCAGGTTTCCGCTGACGCCGAAGTCGCAGATCTTGACCTGCCCGCGCGTGTTGACGAGGATATTGGTAGGCTTGACGTCGCGGTGAATGATGTTGTGCTTGTCCTTGAGCGTCTTGAGTCCCATGATGGTGGAGTAGGTGATTTTTCTTATCACCCCCTCAGGGATCCCGCCGCCGTACAGCTTGTCGATTGAACCACCGTCCATGTACTCGATGCACATGTACACGGCACCCTCCTGGAAGAAGGCACCGTAGAAGTCGATGATGTACGGAGACACGCACTCGTGCAGGATCACGAGCTCCTTGAGGATTGTTGTGAATTTGGACTCCTCCAGCTCCAGGCGGAGCTCCTTCATTGCCATCACCACACCTGAAGTCGTCTTGCCATCCACCCCGGGCACGCCCGCGGCTGCCGAAGGGCTGAGCGGCGACTGTGTGTTCTCGCCTGCTGGCGAATTTGCCGTCGCCGATGCTGCCGTATCGTCTGCGTCGGACAGCGAGCCTTGCCGTGATTGCAGCTTCTTGTAGCCGCTGAGCCCCTGTCCGAATCGGGGTACTCGCGGCCTCGCGTGCCGCACCTTGTAGACCGTGCCGTAGTTCCCCTTGCCGAGCTCACCCATCAGATCCACCTCGTCCAGCGATATCGAGAAACCCTCTCCGCTGGCGAACTTGACCCCTTCCCGGCTGATGGTTGCCGCGCCCTCAAACGTGATCCAGCCCTTCTCCGCATCGATGTACCTCTTAAAGTCATTCAACTTCGAGTCCTTGCTCGTGCCGTTCACCTGGCTGCCTGCCTCTGATGACGTCCCTGCCGCCCCACCGGCCCCGCCACCGTTGGGTCCGCCGCTGATATCTGACAGCCTGGGCGTGCCGACTGGTGAACCGGAAGGAGCCCCAGGGAACCCGCCAAGCCTCATCTGCCTCCGCTCGCTTAGGCTAGGTGCCTTGCGGGCGCTGGGCACTATAGGTGCTGACTTGGGAAAACTATGCGGTAAAGGGCGTCCTCCCATGTTCATGTTCATGTTCATGCCCATATTAGGTGGTAACCGTAGGTTGGCAGCACCGCCCCGCCCAGTAGTGGGAGAGGCACCGCTCATCATGGGTGAGCCCAGTGATGAGCAACCACTTCCACTAGAGAAGTTGGACAGCGAGGGCCGACCCATACGAGATGATTGTAGAGCGCGGGCCTTTGCCATTATGTCTACCGGGAGGTTGACGGCCGAGGGAGGAGGGCGACGGGCGTTGTTGAGCGTTCCTGTGACGGTTGAGGATGACGACATGTGGGTGCTACTCTGGGGGTCTGAGACGGTTCGTAATGAGGGCACCCGTTTGGGCATGACGCTGGGTGAGGGCGGATCGAGCGGCGTGCTGGCCTCGGAGGAGTCGTCGACCGAGTCAGAGCCGGGGGACGCCGGGTTGCTATCGTACTGCTCATTCGGTGTCGCCGGAACCGAGTCGACCGTATCTGATCCTGTTGATGTTTGTGACATTCTGACTGCTGCTGGCTGTATGGAGTGGTGGGGTTGGGGGAAGGCCCGAGAGGCTAGAATGTTAGGAAGTCGGAAGATCGGAAGGTCTGAAGGGCGGAAAGGCTGTAGGGTGGGCCCTGGGAGCTTGGGAGACCTGTCGAGCTGGAGGGATGGCGAAAGAGAATTGACTTTGCTTCACCCTCGGGGTGGCATTCCTCGTACGAGAAGCTCGTTCGAGAAGGTCGTCAATTTCGCATTCGGGAACTTGTGTTTGAAGCTGGCTGTTACTGCAACTAGGAGAGTCCGCAACGAAGGCGGCCTGTAGGTCGGTGGGTTCTGTTAAATCGTAAGGTGGTTCGTTCAGTTAGCTCCCATTGACGCAAGAGGTTTTTGACTTCGTGAAAAAAACCATCCTCTGTCAACCTACCTAGGTACCGTGGTCTCAAAACTCGCAATACGGCGCGTAGACAACTAATTCTGGAAGTGGCCAAATACGTGCGAGGCTTGGTGAGAAGCTGCCACCTTGAGCGATGGAGGGGCAACCTGATGGAGATGATGACTGCTGCCAAATGCTGGCTCCAGAGTCAAACTTTGTGCCGTACGACGTTCCTCTTGAACTGCGCCAGGGCAGTAGATGCCAGAGAAGAAGTCACACTAGGTCGGCGCCTGCAACCTTCCGGATCGCCAGCAATAAGTTAAGGTAGACGGTGAATTGAAAGAAAAAAAAAGTTCAGAGGGATGGCAAGCCAGGAGCTGGGGAACAAGCAGTAAAGGCCGGTTGCGTCAGAGGGGATATAGTAACCTGTAAAATAATTAATGGGTCCAGCTTGGTCTAGTCAAAAGATACCAGGGTACCTCAGCACGTAGGTATTTCTCAGGGCGTACCTAGGTACCTAGGTGCAGGAACTGGGCAGCTGCAGGTGAGGAGGGTTCGTGCAGTTTCGATTTCACAATGGAAGGCAATAACGCGGAAGAGATAAAAATCATTTGGGAGAGGGATTCACAGCTGATTATTAAATAACAGGCGGGTCCGTATTCGCATGGGAAATGTCAGACCTCCCTGGTGTTTTAGCGTTTTTAAATTTTCTTCCGTCTTCTTCATTGAACTGTGAAAAGCCCCCCTCACCGTCTCCGTAGCACAAGCTCCGGGAGGAATCCTCACGAGTCAATACTCGCCCCTGTCAAACCGACCCTAAGTACATCAATTTCATGATCGGATTTGCTCAGCACGGGGTCCTCGACACTGCCTCGTCAGAAGTAGAGCTGCTGCAGCGTCGCACTGCAGATATACATTCACCTTTGGGTGAGTATTTTTGACAATTCTTTGTCTAGACCGCATATCAAGGAGGTTCCGGCAACGGCAGGTCTGTACTGCAAGCAGGTCGTCGTGGTAGTCCATTCGTGAGAGGGGCTAGTGGGATTTGCACCAGATGCGATGACGTTGTGCGTAGCATCTGCGGCTCGAATGATGGAAGGGGGTCTGAGGGGTGGGAAAAGTTGGAGCGAGCCACTGACGTTCGTTACGTGGGCTTGGCGGGTCCAAATAGGCTGTGGGGCTGCTGCTTGAGGCGGCTGGTAGTCCCCCAACTGGTAGGTACCTTCTCAGATGCCAGGCGCTGCGTATGCGTAGAAGCGCGTTGCTACGGAATAAGATGAAAGTAAGGCTAGCGTATGCTCCTCCACACTTTCCC
>PYSP01000116.1:0-13051 GCA_003049395.1 Pseudohalonectria lignicola
GGGGGTGGGCTGGCTCGTACAGAGTGAGAGAGGAGAAGGTAGAGGTAAGCTGCAGCGTAAGTTGGAGGGTGGCGCTTGTTAGCGATTCGCGGCTGGGGAGGGATGCTGCTGGGTTGTGTCGCTGTTTTATCTTTCTGCTCCCCTTGACCGTGGTCCTTAGCCGACTGCGGCGCGAGTTACTGCGTACACCCAACGCAAGGAACGCAGTTCATTGGAATGGACCGAGATGAGGGAGATGATGGGCTTGGACGAGGGGGCTGTCTCTCGCCACCTTGCAGGGTGCTGTTCGTTGTGATGACGCTGTGGGGTGTTCGCGGTGCACTGATGTGCTTTGAAGAAATGAACAAGACAGGACTCCAACATGAAAAGGCACAAGGGGGAATCCAGCAGCAAACTTGCTAGGGAGGGAAGGGCCTACTTGGCAAGGGATTCTATTTTGCTCACCTTGAAGACTCACAGTTTGTAGACTGTCAGTGGTTGTCAGTCACAGCAGCAGTCCCACAGACGCTGGCGCTGTGGTGAGACTCAACTTTACCGTGGCGCGGCGCAACGCCAGATTTTTGCGGTTGCTTAGCTTCCGTGCTGTTGTCGCTCTGCCCTGCTTTGCTGGGGCAGCCTGCCGCCTGTGAGACGACGTAACGTAACGATGACCTGATGGTGGGCGGTGGGGAAGCTCGACAAAAGATTGGGGACTTTGGGGAAAAGAAGTGGCTGCCTGTCAATGAGATGATGAGGATGGAAGCCTTCAGTGCTTCTACGGTAGGTAATCCTTGGCTTGGTTGGGCTGGGCTGGGCGCAGCACTGGAAGAGTGAGGAAGGAGAGTTACAGTGCAGCCTGTACCAATTCCATGCCAATTGGCCGGCGCCTGTTGACTCATTGACTCAACTCCCGCACTCTTCGCGATCCAAGGTCCCTCGGACTTTCCTCGTTGATCAAGCGACTCCTGTCTTCGAGGCCAGTCGGTCAGGTGAGACACTAAAGAACGCAAGCGCAATTACCTGAGCGCAAGTTAGGTATGGGTACCTAGTAGACTGTACTGCGTAGGAGTGCGTAACACCTATCAAAACACTTTTGATTGCTTCTCCATTCTAATTCGACTATCAAGATGCGACTACCGACATCAAATAAAAGGAAGACACCAAAAGACAGGCAGCACAACGTAAAGAACCGTTTGGTGCGAACGGTTTGGGAACTAGCTGGAGCTTCGTAGCTCGTCAGCGTCCGTCCGGTGACAACGTTAGAACTTTAAAGCTGTCTCGTCCTTTTGCTGCACGACGCAGGTCGTAGGCTGTTAGCGCTGCTATCCACATTTAATGCACTACGTATCAAGCAGAAAGCGAGAGGGCCGCCGCGAGCCAGTGCCCTCACAAGGCCCCAGGGCACGGTGTCGGCCTAGGGTCCTAGTTAGGCATAGTGCTAACACGCAACATTGAACTGTCGTCATTGATGCCGAGAGCTGAGAGGGTCTAAGGGAGCCCCAAAGTCACGTCAAATCGTCCACGACTTTGAGACGGTTCATTCCTCTACCTTCCTCCACTTGTTTGGACAGTGGCGGACCGGTGACTGCTTCGGTCGGCTCAATTCGATATCTTCAATTTTGGGGATATTGCCTCGGGCGTCCGATTGAGCAAAGCCATGGACCGTTGGCAGCCGGTGAGTGCGAATTGTCAATCTGGGCAATCGATGCTACCCAAATCTACAGGATGCACAGCTAATCCAGGGTGACAAGCAATATATAAGGCTGACCGCTGGGCGTAAAATTTTGGCTCTGACGGCTCAACGAAGCTGTTGGGCCAAGGAGCCAAGGCTGCCGAGGCCAGGGTTGCCAGGCTAGGAGTCCGCCTTGGAATGTGCCCAATGAAGGGGGCCTTTCTTTGATTTTTTTTCTTAACGAAAAACCCCTCTTGTCTGCAACTGGCAAGTCATCGTAAGTAGGATGTAACAGGAAATGGAATATGTGCAAGAAAAGCTTGTTGGGGACCTTTCTGCCACTGACTCTTCCGGGGCATGTTCCCAACGATATCCCAAAGGAATCCGAGCGGACTAGGGTATGCCGGAGGTAGCCCTGCAAGCTTATCAGTTCCTGCTATCTTTCAGGGGGCTAGAGTGCTAGGTCAGTGCCGCCATCGGAGCCGGCTCATTCCTGTATCGGCCACAATTCACAGCGCCTGGATTTGGCCTTGTCGTCGCCTATCTGCTTATCTCGAAGGGCAGCCTTCTGGAGGGAGTACGTATTGATGGCGGCACGATTAATTCGCTGGGAAGCAGATAAGCGCCAGTAATGAGACTGAGAGTGCAGGTTTAGGCAACTGGAACCCCTGATTCATCATGTGCGGGCACGGTCGAAGTCAAGCTCCCAATTTGTCGATGTCTACTGCTACTACTCCGGATATGTGATCCATCTGCATCCTGTGGAAGGATCAACCATCCCCATTCGAGTCGCCCAAGAGAACCAAGAGGGCCTGTCAATTGGTCACACTGCACCACGCCGACCGGCCTGCGATACCGATTGGTGGTTTCGTGCTCCTGTGATCTACAATGACCTTCCGCCCGCCGGCTGACAAAACTAAGTTTTCCAAGACATGAATTTTCCTAGGTGACTTGACTGTGGGAGCACTACCAAACAAACTACATTCTGCTGACCTGCTGCATGATGAGCCTTCGGGGTTCGGACCCTCAGCATGCCTTGCCATGCAGCTGTTTGCAGCTTTTGATTGGAGACACAGCAATACGCAGATGAACAGTCACGTATTGACTGCGCCTCCCCGTGCTTTGTGTAACTTTCCATCCCGTGATCTGGACGGATATGGACACGAAAAGTTCGGCTGCGATTTTTCCAGGGTTCATTTCTGCATGGCCAGAACCGGAATATGAGCAGGGTGGGCAACAAGACGAGAGAGAGAGAGTATAACGGTGTGGCTGCAACTTAGGGGATGAAGAAAAGCACGTATCGGCCGATTAGGCACACTATATACTGAGGTCTCGGGGTACCTGTGAAGCGGATATAATGTCACAACGCTCTCTTTGCTCTCTCCGCAGTAAGTTGCCCCTTTCAACCGCCTCGGCCAATGCCGGCGCCGAGCCACGGCCAGACGCCAGAAAGACGAATACAGAGTCCAAGTCCGTCACCAACCCCTGATGTAGCCTTACCTGTGTTCCCGTTGTGCACGTCATCTTCCCAATCCACATCACCTGAAGCTATGCCCGCCAATTCCCAGGACCGCACGATCAGGCACCCCCGGCCACGCTTCCGCACTCGGAATACACGCCCCAGCTATGCCGCCACGTGTTCCTCCGCCTCAACCTGAGGCTCTCCACATCACCACCCTCCTGGTCACTGTCACTTCCCCAGTCCGTGTACTCCTCCCCGGCCTCGTCCCTCCAGTTGCCACCGCCGCCGCCCCCACCTCCGGCCACCTATGCCTTCGGCTTCGTCGTGCCGCTCCTCCTCCCTTCTTCCCCCAGCGGCCGGTTGCGCCACGGTATCCTCCCGTCGCGGAACCCCGGCTCCTCGGCGAAGTCGAGCACGATGCTCCGCTTCACGATCGAGGCCACGAGGGTGTCCGTCATGGTGATGTCGCCCCCTACCATAGGGGAAAGGTAGTCGATGAGCCGGAACCCCAGGTTCGCCCACGTCACCGTCCGCGTGTAGCCACCAGAAAAGTGGCACACGTTCTTGGCCATGCGCTCCCGGGCAGACTGGTACTCGTGGAAGACGCGTGAGAGGTCGCTGGCAGTCGGGATGGTGGCGGCCGTGATCGTGGCTGCCGCGGCCATGCTCTTGCCGTTGCAGGCAGGTAGCGGGGAGGGGGAGAGCCGCAGCAGACGGACCAGCCGGTTCGTCAGCTCCACCATGCCTTGCAGCCCCACGTTGAGGCTGAAGCCGGCGTTGGGCGTCATCTTGACGGCCGCGTCCGAGACGAGCACCATGCGGCCCCTGTGCCACTCCTTCGCGAAGCCTTCCTCGAAGTTGACCATCGACGCCCGGCTCCGCAGGGCCCACACATCCCGGAACCGGATGGGCTCTGGTTTACCCGAGCCTGGCGTGGGCCCGGATCCCGACTCAGCTGCCGTGGTTGCCGATGCCGCGCTCGTGTTCACAAGGATCCGGTCTGCCGCCTCCGCGGCCAGAAGCTGCATGTCCTCTTCTGTATACTCCACCCTGCCCCGCATCGGTTTCGCCAGCTGCTTGTACACGAAGAAGTAGGCGTCACGGGCGCCGACCAGCAACTGCACGCACAGGCCCTTGTCGTGCAACTCCCAGACCGTCTCGGGTGGCATGGCCTCAATGCGGGCGAAGTGGCCAACCAAGCCCTGGAAGAACGCCGGCATGGGGTGCTTCTTGCCCTCGTCCAGCCTGGCCCACCTTGCGCTGGTGGCACCAGCGTCGTCCTCCTTGAGAAGGCCTCCGCTGTCGCAGGTGCTCACCCTACTAGGGGTCAGGGACGGCGGGGGTGAAAGGGTGTTCGCCAAGGACGGCGACAGGGCGTGCGTGGTTGGGTCGCGCATCAACCGGCGCACAGTGCTATGCACCCCGTCGCAGCCGATCACGATGGAGCCATCCACCACGGTGCCATCGCCGCAGTATACTTTAACACCGTGCTCTGTGGTCCGGACGTCCCTGACGGACTTGCCCGTCAGCACCCGGCCCTGATGGTTTGGGAGGGTGCGGAGGAGAAAGTCGAGCAACGTTCTGCGGTGGAACAGCGACCAGGGGTAACCGTGGCTGGTGAGTGGCGTTAGCGGATGGACCAAATCAGAACTTTACATGAGTGACGGGTTTTAGGTGAGTGGTAGGGATGGGAGTAACGAGCAACACAAGCGCCCCTCAGTCCCCTTTTTCTTTCAGTCTCCATGCATACACCACCGCTTTCTCCGGTCCTCGGAAACATCAGAATTCATTCTCCTGGACACCATCATTGCACCCACCAGCATGATTCCCCCATACGACCTCGTCTAGGGTCGGCTGGGTCCGTCATTGGGGGTGTTCCGATGAACCGCCTTGTAATATGAGCCCGAGTGTGTTCCCAAGCTGCATATATGTGTCGTGGAAGGTGAAAGAGAAGGGGGGGAAAAACAGGGCAACTTTCTACCGTTCGCACGACAGTAATTACAAGAGAAAGAGAACCAAGGTGAGACCAAATTGAGTGCCGGGTAAGCTGTGTAACCCGTCAGGCGAGAACAACGGAGAGATACACCGACTGGAGGAGAAAAGATACCGACAAAGAACAAAAACGAAGGAGAAAGAAAGAGGGAAAGAAAGACTCACTTCTCCCCAATTCTCTCGATCATGTTGGTCTTGGCCAGCACCTTTCCGCTGGGCCCCAGGTTATATTTATCGCGCAGGGGAATGTAGAGGCGCTCGGCCTCGTCGAGAATGCCCAGCTGGTCGAAGACGCGCAGGTTCTGCGGCCAGATGGCGAGGGAGTAGCCTGTCTCAAACACAACATCGCGGGCCCGCTCCAGCATGACCCAGTCGATGCCGGCCCGCTCGAGCATGTGCGCCATCGAGAGGCCGCCCGGGCCGGCGCCTACGATGATGGCGCGGAACGAGGTGGCCGGGCTGCAAGGCAGTGGTTCAGTTGGGGGGCATGTTGGGTTTGCTGATGATAATGGCTGTTGCTCCTGCTGGGGGAGTGTGGCTGCCGCTCGTGCTGCAAGAGGGGCAGCCTCTGCCCATCCAGTAGGTTCGAGTTGCTCTTCGGGAAGCGTCGACCTTGGTATTATCCTCTCCTCCTTCGGCACTGACCCGGCAGCTTGGTTATGAGTTTCGTTGCGTGACGCCATTTTCAAGCAGTGTGATCTTCCGGGTAGGACGCATATGCAGCTGCCTCTCCGACCTCCGAGACAAAGGACTCAGAGCGAGGTGAAGATGATGCACACGCTCCGTTGAGCCGGGTTTATATAGTTTGCAAGAGAGGTGTTGGGAGGAGGGAGATGAAATAAGTGACGACCCGTTCACTCAAGCAGTGGTGTGCAAGCAGAGGGAGGTCAGTACTCGGGTGGGTCTCAGCTACCCAACCAAGTATTGAAATGCAGTGAAATCGGACCCCAGATGCAAAGAGCTGTGAGCCGTGGGTGTCGAACGCTTCTCTCTTCCAATTGACCAACAATGGTTCAAGTCTGTTCCATCCAGCCAACGACCAGGAGAACTGCTTGCTGTTGGTTGTGGTGCTAATTTGCCCGTTCACGGGAGCCCACTTCCACCCACTTTCACCCACTTTCACCCACTTTCACCCGGGCAATTTCATCCCTTTTGTTGAACTGGTCCATCATCACGTCAGGTGAACTGGCGGGCAAGGGTGAAGTGAGCACAGAGTGGGCAGGTGCGAGCGGGAGAAGGGTCCACGACCTCTGCCCATCCTCCATGCCAATCACCACCTCATCTGTGTCACTCGCTGCATGCATGCAAGAGAAAGAAGTTTAGACACGGAAAGATGATTCGAACTGACCCTCACTGGCTGCAGCCCAGTAGAGGGATCAGACCCTTTGGCTGCAAGATTTCTATTTGCGTTACTACGGTGCTACCCATCCCTGTTTTTCTGGGCGCTGGACGAATGTGGCAGGCCTTAATTGCAGTCCTGCCTGGCTAAGATGCTGCATGTCAGCTTCCACTTAATCGCTCGACGCTGTGATAAAGTCCTGTCCGGTCCGGACACGGGGAACCAACTTTTCTTTTCTTTTCTTCTACTTTTTCTTCTTCTTCTAATCCTTGGATCTACCTGTTTGCCAGTAATCTCACCAATAGCAATGGGTATGCATTGGAAGTTTAGGCAGATAGGCAGTAGGAAATCTCAAGAACGCGCATATAAAAACATCATTGATTCTTCCATTCTTGTCCATCTTTCCATCTTTGGTAGGCGGACGGCCAGATCTTGGAGACTTGCGGGAGCTAGGAACTCCTTCCCGCCTTAGCTTGCAGAGGCAAAATACTTCCCATCTTTTGAAAACCCCGGTCTATCCTTGCCCAAGCCAGTCAGATAGTGGAGGTTAGGTGTCTACCTGCCTACGCAAACCTGCTCCAGAAATGCAGAAATGGATCTGTGTCTGTCTGTCAGCCGCAACCTAATCAAGAGCTAGCTCCTGTCCGGGCTTACACTGATGCATCTGGATCTGGTCACGGTCCTACGCGACCTGCTTGCAACACCCACGAAGCCCCAGGAATGGCCGACCTCGCATCGGATTCTCCTCCTTTTGTTCAGATGGTCATTATCTAGTTACTGCAAACTCCAGCTGGAATCCACGGCTTACAGATGCGGTAGCGGTTGCAGTCCAGCCAGATGAGCAGTCCAGCCAAGTGTTCCTGCAAAAGTTGTCTCCTTGACATTCTGAGTCTAATACGCACAACACGTGTGTAAGTCGGTGTACCATACGAGGCACTCAGCAGCTGAATATTTCATGAAACCACCAGAACAGTCGGAACCCATGTAGGACAACACTACTCCTCGAAGAGATGCCTAATGCTTTCTGAGCGAACCTCTTCTGCTTTCTTCTTTTTGGCCTTGACATATATTGACCGCGCCGACGGGGATGAGGCCACAAGGAGGGGGGTGAAGCGAGGCGATAGGTATCTGGGGCAACATGTACGAAGCATGCGGGTTCAAAACGAATTGTGGGCAAATTAATATGCCTTGTGGGGGTGGGGAGCTGGCATTATTGGGAGGGGGTATCTTGCATCAATTGGACAAGTAACGGCAGCCGAATAAACTGGCCGGCCAATAATGGGGCTGGGCAACTGGAAAGTAGCTATCTGACAACTTGCGAGTTTAACATGTTCTACCGCAGATGAAACATGATGCTCAGGTCGGACAGGAAAGCGGACAGGGTACTCGATATTGAGCCTCGAGATTGGTGTTCTTGGACGGAGGCGATGGCTCGACCCAACATGAACATTTGGCCAGCACGGTCCAGAACCGGATGTCCCCGCGGTGTGGAGTCAGTGATAGGCGGGTCCGGCGGCGAGGGCCAATCCAGCGGGAACCAAACGGATCCGAACTTCACTTCCTGCCTGCCTCCGAATCGAACCTCGCATCACATCGCAGACAGACAGATAGAAAGGCAACAATATGACAGGCCCCCTGCATCTCCCCACCCCCCTGCCTAAAAACACAACAGACAAGACAATCAACTGCATATGCCAACCGGAGAACAGGAAGGCCCGCAAGCCAAATGGTCACAAACCGAGGCGCTGTGCCACCTGATTCTCGTTCCCATCTCCCATGCCTATCTGTCTCTCCTCTCCCTCCTTCTCGCTAGACGGCGCATCGCTTTGGCCAAATATATGTCCAACCTACCACCACGCCTTGACATCGTCGTCTTGTGCGAGCGGGGCCGGACGAAGACATGGTCGTACGCCCATAGCGGATGGTGATTGTTTGCCCCCCTACCCCATCACACCGTCCTTCCTCATCATCTCGCCGGGCGATGTATGCTCTGTGCCTCCCCAGTTTCTGGTTCTTGACGCGCCAGCTCAGCATCTAAAGGTCTGAAGCCGTCGAGCACTAGTAACGGGGGAACTTCCACTCCCCGGCTTCCGGAAGCGTCTACTAAAAACCAAGGGCCTAGCACGGCATTGTCTAGCGTTGTATTGCATGGGCGTGTGGCACACGCAATTTGGCTCCCAGCTGAAAATGTTCCAAGGGGAGGCCACGCGGCGAATGCCTCCCACCGCGGGCTTACGCAGTGAATTTGCCCACTTACGCAGTTAGCGATGGACGGGTTTCGGAGGGCGGTGTTGCATCCCGCGAAAAAAAAAGGAAGAAAAAAAGGAAGGAAAAAAGGAGGCGGTTTCGATTCTGCAAATCCTGATTTCTCCATCATGGTCATGCCGGTGCCAAATGGTCGCCGGAGGCGAAAGTCCACAAAACCCCCTTTCTTCTTCAATTTGCCCATGGACAGGCCAATTCCGGTGATGTCGTTCAAGTCCCATCCTCCTCCACCTTGACGCGCTGCAGGCCGCCACTCACGTGGCCCTGCGTAAGGGCGGTGGAAGATGGTGCGGGCGTCTGGTGGCGGGCGCTCCCCACCACCACCAACGCCGCTTGCTGCAGCAGGTGCTGCCCGTGAGCGACAGCCGCTGCCCTGGCGGCGGGGGCTGCTAGGCCGGCACCGGAAGCAACGAGGCGGTCAGAGGGGGCGGCAGTGACAGCAGCATCAGGAGCACCACCACCAGAGGGCGTGGCAGGCGCAGCAGACACGTCAGTGGCAGGAACGGAGGAGGAGGCGGCCGCGTGCCTCAGCCTCGCGCCGTCCAGCAGCCGCAGCAGCCGCCGGTGCCGCATCGCCGTGGCGTCGGCGTGCCTACCCGCGGCCGTGTAGAGCCTCTCGAGGTTGGCCAGCATGCGCTCGAGGCACGATTCGTTGCCGTAGCCCTCGGCCCCGTCGACCTGCGCGACCGCGTCCATGAAGGCCGCCTCCGCGCCCGGGAAGTCCCCCTCGGCCATCAGGACGTGTCCCAGCGCCCCGTGCTGCGAGGCCACGGCCCAGGGGCCCAGCGGGGAGAACTCGAGGAAGCTGGGCGGCGACGAGCGCAGAATGGACGAGGCCAGCGCGAAGTCCCCCCTCTCGCAGGCGACCAGGGACGAGGTCACGCGCATGCGCAGCCGCAGGCCCAGGGCCGGGAGGGAGCCGTGGGAGTTGGGCGGCAGGAGGGCGAGGGCGCGCTTCAGCTTGGACTCCTGGGCCTCGAGGTTGCGCCTGCGGGACGGGGACGAGACGGTGTCGAAGTGGTCGCGGTAGGCCTCGAGGACGCCGAAGTTGACGGCCGAGGCGCAGCTGGCATCGAACTCGGCCACGAGGAGCATGAAGGCCCGGTCCAGCACCTCCTCGTCCGTGCCCACGTCCATGGCCCGGAACTGGGCCCAGATTAGGTGCAGGATGTGGTGGGGCCCCAGGAGTGACCGGGTCTGCCCGTCGATGTAGTCCATCAGCACCTGCCAGAGCTGTCGGTTGCGCAGGAGCTCGAGCTTGCGCGACAGCCGGAGCATGCGGCTGAGGAGGAGCGGGGACTCCTCCCTGACGATCTCCTGGAGGGACTCGAACGCCGGGTTGAGCGTGCCGTACACCTTGACGTCCTCGGCCGTGGCCATGCCCGACGCCACCACCTCGAGGCGCGTCCACACGTCGTTGAGGAGCATCTCCCCCTGCCCGCCCTTGCGGCTCTGCAGGCGCCCGTATGGGTCGAAGAACCACGTCCCCGAGGCGAAGGACCCGCCCAGGTACGACCGCATGCTGTGCAGCAGGCGCTCTGTCTCCTTAGCCGGCCCCGGGAGGCCGACGGAGGGGCTGGCGGCCACGGGCACCAGCGCCATTGACGACGAGGAGGACGAGGAGGAGGACGGCGACCCCAGGGATGGTTCCGGTGATGGTGTGCGCACCTCCACGGCGCGGGCGAGGCGGGGGTTGCGGTGGGGGTGGTGATGCTGCTGCTGGCGATGGTGATGTTGATGATGGTGGTGTGGCTGATGTTGGTAACTGCTGCTGCCGCTGCCGCTGCCGGCACCTCGCGGGTCAGCGCCAGACAGGCTCGCGTCGAAGAGCTGGAGGACGGTCTTGTTCCGTTGCAGGTACCGGCGCATGCGACGGGGGTCGACCTTGGAGCCGCGGACGACGAACTCGGTCTCCTTGTTGGCCACATCGCGGCCTTTCTTGGCCTGTAGCATGACCAAAACCTCGTCTGCCTTGAACTTCTTGTCCAACCCCCAGTTCTTGATCCGGGTCTTGTACATCCTTGCTCTGTGGTGGTGGTCTCTTGTGTCAGACAGACTCTTGGGATGGGTGGGGGTGAGAGTCGTTCGGCTACGCCAAATCTCCCTCGCTTTGGCTCCATGCGCCTTCGACGGCCAAGGATGTAGTGCATAGGGAAGAAATGGGAAAGAAGGGAAGATGAAACTAATGGGCAAGATGGATAAGATAGATGTTACTGGATAAGGCCATACGTTGCATAAAACTGATGTTCACGTTCCATGATCTCCATAGTCTCCTTCAGTGTCCGGTTCTCCTCCTTGTACAACCGAGTGATGGTATCCTTCAGGTCGGCCCATCGCTCCGGCGGGGGATATGGATTCTGCGAACCCTGCTGTTGCTGTTGCTGTTGTTGCTGGTGTGACGGCTGTTTGTCAGAGGACGTACTGCCGAGAGCTCCCGCATCCGACTGCCGGCCTGATGCAGCTGCAGCGGGAGGCTCCAGCTGCTGTCCTTCTCGTGGTATCTCAGCAATCGATGCCAGCATGGCGGTTTGAGACTTTCGACTGTATATCCTGTATATGTCGTCTATGCTGTATGTGGATATGGATCCGTATCTGTACCTATCGAGCACGTGGTCTGTGGCGGCGGCAGCAGTGACAGTGACAGTGACAGTGACAGTGACAGTGACAGTGACAGTAGCGGCAGCGGCAGCGGCAACGGTGGCCAAGGGGTGTGTTCGTTCATATTGCTCCCATCATTTCTCAAGCGGGCAAGATCATCAAAACGGAGAATGGGATGGTTTAATCCAGAACTGAACCGGAATCACACGAGGGAGGGCGTCGTGGCAATTTGGTCGAGAGGGAGGGAGGACTGACTGCGACCCTGCGTGAAAGGTGAAGGGTGAAGGTGCAGCAGCTGGAACAACAGCCCACAGCCGAGATTTCAATATCCCGTACTGCAACCTTAAGCGAGAACGGCCTAACGTTAGCTGGCTACCAATGCCAGCTTAGGGATGGAATCGAAGAAAGAGGAACAGTCGCGAAGCCACCACAGGCGGCATGTCCGGGGGCGAATACGGCAGAGGGAGCGAGTGAGGGGAGAGTGATGGCAATGCACGCGGTAGGGGTGAGTCGGCGTCTGATGTTGTGCACTTGAGTGGTCAAGGTTTGGCTTGCGAGCAAGGTCGTTGCTTGGTCGTGCCGCCAGCAAGGTGAGAACTGACGGGACTGACACACCAAAACCAGTACGCAGTAAACCACTGAGGGTAGGCATCCGGCCCCACCGACGAATCGCGTGTACTACGGACCAAGCTCCATGTACCTGTATTTTCTCACCAACCAAGAATTTGAGCCAACCCAATCCTCCATTCCCTACTAACCCCGGCAATGAGACCGAAGACGGGATTGGGGGTGGGTGGGTTTAGGGTGCATCCAAGTCGGCACATCAACACCTACTAGCAGTGGAGTAGGCCATGTGTGCCATCACGGACACGACGGACAGTCGGGCATCAGGCCCGGGATTTACTGCAGGAGTGCTGATATCCTCTGTGCACTCAAGCGCAGATAGCTGACAAGGGGACTCACCAGTCCCGACAAACCTTTCTCAACGGTGTGGCGCACATTAGTCTGGTCCAGCTTAGTTCGGGACGCTACTTACCTTCTAGCCTGACTAGGTCCTACTCCGTACTCCGCCAGTCCACGTTGCCGGCCAGGCCTCCAATCCGGCATCGTGAAACTTTTTTGTTCATATGGTGAATCACAGCTGACATGTTCTGCCGTTTCAGCTGAAGTTGCACGCATTCATATTTGTCTCTTTGCATCTCTCCCTCCACTTCCACGCAATCCTCAGCTACCACCGCCTAACCTACTTACCAATGCATTCAGCCGCAAACTCGTAAACATTGTGTTGGATTCGTTATTTATGGCGCCTCGCTTTCTCGCCGATGTCTATCCCTCGCCGGCATCCTAACTTATTGGCTCATTTGAACAGAATTCAGGGGACTACAGTAACGCGTCTTCTCGCCACGCCTGGAAAAAAAAAATTATCAGGTTTGGTCACGGCGGAGCTGAAATGCACGGAGACCGGAAAGAGACAAGTCACTCCCAATCATTCCCAATTGCGCCCCATCGACCACACTTGCCACACTGACCGCTCGCTTCTCGCTCACCGATGTTCTGTAGTCTGTCTTGGTGGCATGCTGTGCTTGAGAAAATTTACGCTCTGTCACATCACTGGACGGCGATTGTCTCAACGCAACCAACCAGGTTGCCAACTGCGGGCACCCCCCTAGCGCCAGGCAGGATCCGGCGTTAAGAGACGTCCATTCTCAGGATGGTCCAGCCCCGAATGGACACAATGTTGGGG
>PYSP01000116.1:18051-104587 GCA_003049395.1 Pseudohalonectria lignicola
GGGCTGCTGTCCGTCCTGGAGGCAAAAAAGGAATCGAGAGCAGTCGATTATTTCTAGTGTAACTTCCCCCTTTTCATATACGTATTACTGCAGACACGTTCCAGTGACGGAGACGGCTCAGTCCCACACCGACGTCAGCAAAGAGAGGTGCCGGAAGGGTACAGACTAGGTACACAACAGGATGCATCTCAACGATATCCCTAGGGCGAATATAGGCAGGGTTCACACCACTCGCACGATTCGCGCACGATGTCGTTAATTTGCAGCATTTCTGACCAGCGAGGTATCTTAGTACAAGGCGTACAATGCGCACTACTGTACAACTAGTAGTGCCCATCATCGATTGCTAGTGGTCGTTGTAAGTTGTGTTTTGTTGTTCTCCGTTTCATTGTCATTGCATCACATTAATGCAGGGAGAAGTGGAAAGCTGGACAGCTAGCCCCTAACCCAACGGACAGGAACCGTCGCCACACCTTGATCTTTTCAACAAACCAACAGACTTTATTAATTGGATTTTTCTACGGCCGATTCCGGTCCCCATACCCACAGCGTGTCTCGATCCATTCCTTGCCTTGTTCGAGGCTAAAAAGTCTGACCCGAAAATGCTGAAACGAACATCAACCTGTCACACAAACGCACATGCAGCGGAGGATTTGCTCCGGTTGTGCAGAACTGCACAAGCTTAACATCCCCCTTTGTTTTCAAACAGGATACCATCGACAATGGTGAGAGGACATTCACAGATCTCCTCTACTGTATATCACACGACCCAAAGGCCGAGCCTCGGAGGTTGACCGCGCGCACTGGCCCATGTCTATCCGTTTTCTTTTGCAACGCTCCCTTAGGTGCTGCCAAGTGCCGTTTCCTGAGTGCGACCCTGCGTCACTAGGGGGGTTTCCGACGACAAAGTCCGTCTTTTGATGAAGCACCGAGGGTTCACACTGGCCAGAATCAGCCAGATTCACATCGCTGGGTTGCATTCTTTGACGTTCAGCCTCCTCTCAGCCCCGGAGCTCGCTCGATGTACATTTTTGTTGCTGCAATTTTTGCGACTTTCGCAACCATCATTCCTAGGAGCTTGTCAATTTCTCGGCCTGATATTTCCGGTCCGGTGTCGATACAAAGAGGGGGTAATGTACCATTGAAGGGGGGGCTGAATGCCAGCAGCACTAGAAAGACAAGACAAGATTCTTGCATTTGGCAGGCTTCTATGCGATGTTTGATTGGATGGCTTCTCTTCCACCTCCAAGGAGAGGAATTCGGCAGCTTAGTCTGTAGTGTAGAGCAATTCCTCCGCCAGCGGAACAACGGGACATCGATGGAGCAGAGTACTACCTAGCAGACAGATTTGCCAAGGTATGACGATATAATCGACCTGCAAGATGAGGTCAGTGGACCTGAAGTCTGACGTTTGTTTCTTTATTAGCGCCCTGCATGCGTGCGGGTGGTAGTGCCCCGCGTGTACGGGTATACCTAGTAGCATGCTCTCTTTCGCCCAACTGTATATTTGGACTTGTATTATTTCCTTTGCCTTGGCAACGAATGGCAGGAGGATGCTGTCAGGCGGTCGTCTCATTGGTCCGGCTCATGCTTGTGCAGATCTGCAATGGCGGGTGAGAGGACAAGAATTGGGAAGGGGAACAGTGGGGAGTAGTGTAAACAGTCCGTTCCCCCAGAGGATGGAAGGATGAAGGAAGCCGATCCATTGTTCCACGTTTCACCTTCCTCGTGATCTCCGTCTTGCGGTTGCGGAAAATCTTCTCGTCGGGCACCTGCGGAAACGTTGGGTTCTAGACCAGATCGTCGACCTAGTGGTACTGATTGTCGGTGAAGCCCCGGAGCCCAGGAGACCAGACTTCTGCACCGTCTGCTCTCTCTATCTCTCGCTGGCCCTTCCTCTTGCCTTGCAAAGTTGTACCTACGTAACGTACCGTTGCCCCGGGCCTACTCCCGATGATGTCGTTGTGCAGGGACTCTTGATCGTCGCCTCGGAAGGCTATCGCCGGGGATGACGAGAACAGAAGAAACCCAACGACACCGCGGACGGGCGTCCGTGTTGAGACCCTACGCCCAGTGCACATTTTGCCAGCCCTCAATACTGGGCTCCATTTCGGGGCTGGCGATCTGTCGCTGCCGCTGCTGCTGCTGCTGCTACCAGCCGATGCAGCGTTGACAGTTGAATGGGTGGGAAGCCGACATACTGACGAGATCCGCAAGCTGTGTGCAGTCTGCGCTCTGCAGACAATATGGAGCACCTACGGATTATTGAGATTTGAGAGAGAGTGTGTGTGTGGAATTCTGTTGTCATTTTTGGCAACTGGGGCAGCAATTATCTGCAGTGAGTTGGCACTTGGCATCAACCTCCGCCGATTATCGTTAGAGGGGGGCTGCGCTGTGTGGGGATGGGTTGACTTCATTGGTGCATGCACCTCAGTCCTCCAGAGTCGGACTCGTCCGCTGTGCAGACACGAGAATGGGGGCTGAGCCCCGGGAATAAGGTGCAGCAGCCTCAACCAAACACCTGTCCAGATTGACTGCAGCCCTCGACTCTGAACCTGTTTTGCTCTGTGGCTTTCAGGTGATCGACAACTCCGTAGTCACATTGGTCGCATTGGGCTGTATAACACGACAGTGATATCAAAATCGTAGCAGGATCAGATGTCTGAATAGCTTCGGGGGTTATTTGAAATGCCGAGAGGACGGTCTTGCCTAACCTACCTAAGTACAGCGTACCTAATGTACTACAAGTACCTGTGAGGTGCGATCTTTTGCCACATTCGTGTCGCAGCGCGTGACTGGACATTTCAGCTGGCCATGTCGGTGCTACACTAGGTAGGTATGGAGGCGCTGTCGAGTCCCCTCCAGGAAAGAAATTTCCATTGTCGACGCCTGATAACGGCTCCTACAGGGTACCGTCTTGTCGGCTTGCGTTGGCTTCCAGTCAGTAAGCCGCACTGGAGTTGTTGGCAATTGGCCCCGGTGATTGATAGGTCGATGAACCTCAACAGGAGAACGAATCCGACGCGGCAGGCTCTCTTGCTTTTTAGGCGACTGAACTTAGTAAGACTCACGATATTCTCGTGAAGAGACACACGCTGCCTTGTTGAGATTATGCTCCCCAAAGTCAACGAGCTTGTTTCATGCAACCTAGCCCCAAATAAACAAACTTCAGATTTGTCCTTGTGGTACCGTAGAAGCTTAGTTGTTTGAACTGTGCAGTAAAGCCAAGGAGCGTTACTAGCCGCACTCCAAAAGCTGGTAGGGCTTGGCATGTCGCTCGAAACGAAACAGATTTACACTACACACAAGCGAGGCGAAAAGGGCGGGGACGAGGATGGAGACTGGAGACTGGTTACTCTAGATCTCTCGGACAGTTTCTATTCTGGTTGAACCTATGGGTACTGCCGAGCAACTGAACCCGGCAGGTCGCCCGTCCTCTATCCCCAGACGCCATCAGGTCCCAATCTGTCCCTAAGGCGTCCTGGTTCAGAGACGAACCCTATTCAACTGACGGTAACCTTGCGCATCAGGCCATGACTTCAACTTCACTCATTGCTAGAGAGCGTAAGAGAGTCAAGAAGTCAGGGTCGCTGATCGTTGAGGATCGAAATGGGAGGCCCCAACGGGAACCTCGGAACCAGAGCCGTGGGGGACCCAGCTGTCAAAGCTGAGGCTGAGCATCATGGGATGTTCTGTACATATTGTCGGGCATCGGGGACGGAGGTTTCTCAGCGTCACACACCGCTTCCGCAAACTAAACACCTTGCGCAGGGACAGTTGAGGAACGCGTACTTCGGATTCGGGTAATTCGGCGTCCGTGAAACCGCGCGTGATTTGCGTGAGGTCCGTCTATGTGACTAGAATTGATAGATTATCCCAAGGTTTGTGCAGTCTCTGGACTCTTGAGGATGTCCGTGAGTGTCATGGTCAAACTCTATAAGCGGTTCGTTTCGAACGCGGCCGAGTAGTCACACTGGTAAGATGAGAGTACGTGTCCACGTCACATACCGCCCCTAGTCTCAGGTCTCAGGTACATGCCCCGGACCACATCTTCGAGATGCATAAATAGGGTATCAAGACAAGAAATCTGTGAATTGAGACGAGGTATCATTGTAAATTACAAGCGCATCAGCACCAAGCACTTGCGTGGATCCGTGTTGGCCAGTCCGAGTATCTTTCCCTAAAAACCCAAAGCCCAACTTGTTTGTCTCGCTTTTTTGCTCGAGACGCTAGACACAATGCGTGCCAATCCAGACAAATGCCGCCGCAAGCTAAGAAACGCCTTGCTACTGTCTCGTATTAATGTCAAGCTACAAAAAACAAGTCCAGCTCAGTTGATTTCAAGGAGAATAGGAGGGGGGAAAAGATGACAAAAGGAAAATTCGGATTCGTATTACGCGTTATCGAAGTGAAGTCGTTTTCGCCTCGTCTCCAAAGCATCGTTTCAATCCATCTCCCCTCGCTCTCGCCCTGGGTCGAGAAAGTGAGAGAAGATCGACATCAGCGGCTTGCAGGGAAGATTGACTGGTGGTTCCAAAAATAATGGGCCAATTGTGATAAGCGCCATGTCGCCCTGGCTGATTGGGGAAATCGCCCAAGCAGAGGGACGAAGAACGACTGGCGCGGGACAAATATGTCCCTTTCTGAGTCGTTCTAGTGCAGCTCACTTAAGTCGAATTGCCTACGGATTCGGAAGCAAAAGCGAACCCCTTCTGAATAGGCACAGGGAGAGAGAGGACTGATAGATTCGGAAAGCTGTACCATGTGCTTTGTCCACGAGGTGCTGACTGCTTGCGTTGGGATTTGGTGGAGGATGCTAGTTGGTAGGTAAGGGAGCTGAGGTGAGCGCTCTGATTGCGTGGTTGGCTGGCGTGGCCAGGGGTGCTGTCGAGTGACAATAAGGGAGGCTCGGCCGAACCGAGAACTCCTTTTGCGGACTTTGCGATGTGATGAAACCCCCCAGTTCCGGCGTTCCGGCGGCGCGAATCAACGCTCGTGGTGGTGGTGTGTTGTGTGATCTGTGGGGTGCGTGTGCGCGGTTTACTCCCGCTTCGCAGGTGATCCAGAAGGGAATGAATCAGCGAGTCGCAAATGTCGCTAGAGTCGTGTCTGCTCAGCCAAATCGGGGCCTTCCGTCTATTCACCGGGCTGTTTGATGCGGAGTTATTGTTCTGTAGGCTCGGTGGGTGCTGATTCTGATGAGCCAGAGCCCAACTCTGGCTCCTCCAAAACACACTCTCGCTCAAGGGTGTTCGGGGTTGGTGAAGGATTCGCAGTCGTCGCGAAATATCCAGTTGACAAGGTGTTTCTCGGTAAGAAGAGGGTGAGGTTTAGAGGAGAAGAGAGTTGTCGTGCCCCATCCAGATATTCCTTATGTGTGCCCGTTGTGCCAATACCCAGCTTATCTCACCCTGTTCAGTCCGTCTTCCGCACGGAGCTGAGGAGGTAACTCCCTTCATGTGTAGCCTGTCATCTTGGCACACCTCTGGCAGTAGTAGATGTTGGTCCCGATCTGGATCATCCCGCTGGAGCTGGCGTCGTCGGTCGAGGTCATCTCAACAGCCCTGGCGCACCGCATGCAGCGAATCGTCGCCACGTAGACGACGGGCCTCACGTAATGGTCCATGCTGTGCCGTGTTGAGGCAGACGATGAAGACGAGGAGCCTGAGGAAGACGAGACGTCCGAGGCTGAAGAGAAAGTCGAAGAACTAACGTATCCTTGGTGGTGTGAACCGTGATGTGACTTCTTGGATGAAGAGGACCTCGAAGACCGAGAAGACATCTTGAAGGGTCGGAGGGGAATGTGTGGGAAGCCGGAAGCGACAAGGTGGAAGGTATTAATAATTATACGGATAGTCGGCGATACGATGAGTTGTCTGCCGCTGGGGGTGGTCTAGTCACTCCGGTGGCACCGTGGCTTTTGCTGGTGTTGACACTAGTCAGGAGTAGCTCGTCTCCTCGACGATGTGAGCTGGTGGTCTTTGATGGGCATGTAGAGTTTGCGGGGGGAAGGATGTGGTCTGGAACCAGAAAGCTAGAGACCATTCGCAGATGCCGAGGAGTAAAATTGGGGAGGGTCTGTTCTTAATAGATCTCGAACGAGCCCAGGGAGTCGGAAAAAGAGGGGCATCAAGAAGACGGTCCCAGAGGAGAGGTCTTTGGAAGGGGCTTCTAGAGAAGTGCATTCATGAAAGACATGAAGGAGGCGGAGGACACAGGGAATGCGACGCGCAGCCAGCCCAAGACCCACCTGCAGGCTGCAGTGGTGCAGCAAACATGCAGGAAAGGGACAAAGGGCTACCGCGGGTACCTAGGTACCTCTAGAAAGTCACTGGCGTAGTGTGGGGTCCGTTGGGCAAAGCCTAGCAAGCCGGGTTGTGTCAACTCTGCGCCAAGCTGCCATTTGGTCAAGACGGTAGAGCATTGGGATAGTAGTCGGGCAGAACGAGGCGGCCCGTTTCTACGAGTGGCGTAAAATAAAAGTACCCCCTGGGTTGTTGCATGTACACTTGGTAATCAGCCTCTGAACACTTCGAATCTTGTAGATAGGTAACCTGGTATGGGTCTCTCTGCAGCAGTATGTAGGAGCATTGCCTGGCTGCAAGTGCTAGCCCAGAGGTTTCAATGTGAGAAGCAATTGAGGGCATAGACGGCTTGGTCGTCTCAGTATAGTGTAGTGAAATAGCGATGTGTCGTAGGAATCGACCACCGTTTCGAGCATGGCAGGTCCGTAGGTAGGTAGCAGCTCACGGTCAATACCCACGGTTGTCACGGCCCAATATTATCAAGAACACATGGATTTTCGGGTTGGTCATTTCGGTGGCTTGATAAAAAGGCCGAGAAACAAGAGTCACTTTGACAGTCAGACTCGGCGCCATTCGGCCTATCTCAGGGGATTCGTTGATGTATCAAAGCGATTGAGAGTACCGCCGTAATTCCTCTCGCTAGTAAAATCTACCATCCGTACTGCTTACATGCATATGCCTCGATATCAACGGTTCGTTGGTCGTTGGTTGATTCGCCGATTAGCAACTTCTAACTGACGGACTCCACCTTCCTTGCGTGGGAAGACCACCGTCTCAGACGGTGAACTGGCACTTACCGGGGGATTTGAAGTAGAGCAATCTTGAGATTTCGCAACGCTGGCCGAGACAAGAACCTCTGGGCATCGCTGGCCCGCCCGGCATCGAGAATTCAGTCAGGCTGTCCGTACCTTCACTCCGAGGCATCGACAGGGTACAATCCGCAAACGGCTTAGCGCCTCTCTCCGAGAATACTGATTTCAAAGGTAAATCTTCGATCTCGACTCCCAAATCATTGCTGTGCAATGACGCCGCGACCCCCGCCCTTTCTCTCCCCGCAAGTCCCGCGCACGCTGGGCTTCTGTAAAGTTATAGCGTGCCTATTTTTCTTTGGCCGAAAACACACCGTTCCCGCGCCTACGCTAAGCGCATGCTCAGTTAAGTTATAATACCCCTCATGAGACGAGAAAGAGATAGGAGGGCTCGGGAACGAGGGATCATGGTTTTTTTTTTTTTGGTTCGGCCGCCACCATGCTCCCCTCCGTGTAGCGGGTCTCATCGAGATCTGATTTAGAGGAGGCAGGCGCCCATTCGATGGATCTCCTGCTTTCTAGGCACCTGGGATCGAGACGCCCTCTTCAAAAAGAAGTTAGCTCGTCTCCCTCCAATTACAATGAGAACACCACATCGAGATCACTAGACCCCAACATCCAATCAATTCGTCATGCCTCATTCCGCTCCCCCGGGAGGAGTAGTGACCACTTGACGGACGAGGAGTGATCGGCCATCTTGTCGTGGGCAGACTTGGTCATCGACAGGCTTGTGCCTACAACCTGGACTTAGCGGCGTCGACTACAACTTGTACATGATCTTTGAGCATCGCACTCGTCATACCTCCGGCGTCTTCTTTCACGGCAAGGACCAAGAAAACGACCTACTATTACAACTAACCAATTAACCAATTAACGAATCAGCACCGGCTATGTCAAGAGGCCCATTGGGCAATAGCATGGATGATTTGGATGGCATAATCGGGGCGGGCTGAAATGGACACGCCGCCGAGTGCAGCCCGCACGTCACAATCCTCCTCTGTCCACACTCCGTCGAACCCCAGTTTTGCACAGCAAGTCGCGGCATATCGACATCATACTCGGTAGAACGTAAAATGAGACGCGATAACTTGCACAACGGCCTACCCGATGAGACATTTTGATGAGAGGCCGGTGTGGTAGACAAAGCCTGGGAGATAACAACACGGCTTGACGGCATATTCCGGCGGGGTCGACTGAAAAACGGAAATAGCACCGGCGATTATGCTCATCGATTGACGTTTTTTCTTGTCTTGTCTTGTTCCCCCGCTAGTTCTAAAGCGGGCACTCACATGGCCGGTGGAGAGGGGTTAGGGTTATTCCGTCCCCAAACTCTTAGCTGATCGTCGTTTTGTAGAGCCCATCCAACTGTCTGGATGCACCCCAACGTTTCAAACACAGCACAGCATAGAGACGTTCTGGAGTTAGTCCATCCAACTCAAACCCCCAGACAGCTGAGAAACCGACCGAAGGATTCGATGAGTATCGAGACGCCGTCTTTAGCGGGTCTATCAACAAAGTTCCTTCTCTAGCGCCTCTGTTAGTGACGGCTCTTGAGAAGCTCTGAGATTGGTGCAATTTGATGAGGGTGCCAGGGGTGGTCATTAACGGAGCTGGCGGACGAAAGCAAAACCCTCTTGTTGAGTCTTGTTGCCTCCTTTGTTCGCTGAGACACAATCTCGAATGCCCCAGGCCAGGCAACCCTAGACGAGCAGTACCCCGTGGCAGCCTGTTGACCCGACCCTGGGTGCCGGGTCTGGACGTTCGACGTGGCCTGCAATGGGAGACCTGGGGTGGCGCGATGATCACGGCCTACCACGCCAATTGATACCTGATAGACACTTGACACATCTCGGCTTGTTGATATTGAACGATTCGGGTGCCAGGGTCGCATTTGCACACACCAAAAAAAAAACCAAAACCCCCAAAGAATTCCTTAGTGGTTCGGTACGTGAGAGGCTAAAGAGCAAAGTAAAAGGAGGCCGATATCACACAAACAGAACCCACCGCAAAAGTGCTCATCAACACCCAGTGCTTAGCGGGTCACCTCTCTCTTGGTACGCGTGTTTGCTTGGGTTCACGTATGTATCCGCAATGTCATTCCTTTCATCTCCATCCCAATGAGGAACTGGAGATCGCGTGGTACTAGCTGTACGGAGTATTTGACAAACCCACTCCCCAACCACGGCAATATTCTCAAGACGGAGCGGCCAGTCTATAGACGTCGGAACGGAACAGAGTTTTTATTCCAGGTTGAGTCCAATAGACCTACAGTAACCTAAGTAATACGTGCTAGTACGGGCGTACTGCGTAGTAGAGTGTCAAGGTGGAAACCTTTTCACCTCTGCGGATGTGAGACAAGGCCTCTGGTTTATCGGGCAGGCCAGCGTCTGCCGGGCGCCACGGCAGAAAAGGGCAGAAAGGGGAGATTAGGAGGGAGTGCCTGACGGATGTTTGACATCCCTGGGACCTTGGCAGATGCATTGTTTATTGTAGGTGCATATTCTGTAGTCCGTAGTATCCGTAGTACGCACTGCCCGTTTTACTCCTTTTAATCCCTTGTCACGGACATTAGGTTGAATCCCGCCCTGGTTCCGCGTACTCCTATGCTTTCAGTGTTGATATGTAATGCGTATGTAATATGCAGTAGTTTCCCTCGTTGGTTTGTCCCATGATCATGCATCGAAGCGTGCCTTCTGTGCTGACAAGCCTAGTAGCCCTGTTCTCCTCGGACCCGGGTCTGGGCCTTGATGGGCTGGATCGCTCTCGAACCTTATCCCCTGGCGGCTCGACCACAGGGACGATGCAGACAGTCAACCGGGAAGGCTCCACGCCGCCGCATCTTTTTTTCCTCTGCAGGCCGGCGGGCGGTTCATAGTCTAGGCCCTTTGGGCTCCTCTGCTGGTTGTTTGTATTTGCTGTTGTACAATCTGAGGGTGGGCCAAAAAGGGACGTTCGTTCACCATGTCTGGTATTTTTCTTCGTTGATTTCCCTTCTTCTAGTGTACCGTGGACGACAGCTCTGGGTGGTTATCGATTTAGTTTGGATTACCAAAAGCTTGACAAGCTGGAGCTTATCAACAGCTTCGCTCGCGTCACGGCGGTGTAGGATGGGAGGAGTTACATACCTGCCTCGGGCTAGCCTTCCATAGGCCCCCCTTGCTCCCTTTGCTTTTCTACTTTCTTGTGAGGGGAACTGATGCGATTTGGGATGGGATTCAACTTTCAAGTCTACAACTTGTACGAGGATTGGGACCTTCTGGTCTACTGGGTCACCTGTTTGTTAGCCTGCAGGATACGGCTCCCCTTCACAAACTACTCCATCCCTTTTCGGTCTAACCAACAACTAGCTGCCGCTCCAGCCATCAACCACGAGCCGACCGTCCGTTTACATTGCCATGCACTTGCAGGCCGGATATGGCGGCAGTTCAATGTCCTGGTGACGTTGGCCCTTCCGCGCCTCTCGTTGGCCTGTACATGTCCTGATACTTAGGCTGGGATGGAGGATGCTGGTCCCTCCAACGGCTGGCCGCAAGAACAAGCTGACGCCCTCCTGACGCCCTCCTGACGCCCTCCTGACGCCCTCCTGGTACGTACTTGGGGATCACGATTATCCAGGAAGATTCACCTATCCGTGCACCGTCAATCTGATAAACTTTGCCTTGGCGGAAGGGTCACATTCAACGGGTGTCACCCTCCGCCGAGGCAGTCGAGACTCTCCAAGGCTCTCTGCCGCCATAAGGCTAGAGAAGAAAGTTTAGTTGACTTTTCTATCCTCTTGGCCCGCCAGAGATTTCCATCATCTTGGTCTCGTTTCCTCGCGACTCGCAAATTGCCCCGGACTGTTACCGCCCTTGGCTTTCCCACTAGCGAGAGATGAGTGTTGCTCCTGGTGTGTGTGCAGACGCGGCTCTTCGTCGTGGTGGTGAACCTTATCGGCCGGAGCATATGCACCATCCGCCCAGTATCGTCGGATGTGGTGTCCCCCTCACGAGATTTTTGTTCTTTTCCTTTCTCAGATTTGACTTCCATCCTACCTCCTTGGTGCTGAAGCCAGTGTCACAAGCAGATGCCTAGCGGGGGGTTACTGTATCCTCCCATCCATGTGAGTCAGACTCAGATGCGGACAGACAGACGCGTACTCCTTCCCCTCTTGACTCCTCCCATAGTTGCGGGGATTTAGGTGTTTTTGTCCGTCAAGGACCGGGCCTTCCATTGGAGGAAGGCGAACCGCCACTACTCGAGGCGCTCCGAAGGGGTGTTGGAGGCCTGGAAATGTCTCGTCCCCTTCACTTCAACAAACACCAGATTAATGGGGTACTTCCACGGGCAGTGGAGGTACATCCAGACATCTTGGAGGGCTTCCAGGATTCCAAGATACCAGCATACTAGGACAGTAGGATATCAGGAGGAGATATAGTCCTTCCCAGCATCATTCCCCCCATTTCTCTTCTGGTGTCTACCTCCCAACACGGCTTGGCCAGTCGGTTTGGGCGAGTGTCTACAGCGGCCGAGTAAAGTTTCAAGATGGGCGGGCGGCCAGTTCCTCCTTCCTCATTGCTCTTCTCGCCCTTGGGCCTCTTATTTCCGGTGCCGCGGCCTTGCGCCACTAGTTGGTCGTCGAGACGTTCACGGGCCGCACCTGCGCTGTCGGAGCCGACAGCTGACCGGACCCGAATGGGCTGTTGTGACTCCTCATCCAGGCCTTGCCGCCCAGCTGGGGAGGAATATGTGTGTATCAATGCAACTAACTTTTGGTCGAGCCCAACAGTGGCTTGTTGGCGGTCTGCGACCGGTCGGGCCGCGAACGACCCTGCCGACCCGTGCCGACAGTGCGGGCGGATGTTGGCCCGTTGATTGACTCCTGAAAGTGGCCGATAGTTGTTAGTTCTGGCCCCTCCCTCGTCCATCACTAGAAGCAACTGCTTGGGTACACTGGGATACGCCCCAGTCGTCGAGGCTGACGGTTGTTGACCTTGGACTTGGGACGATAGGTGTCAATGGTGGCTGGCTGAGAGCAGACAGAGCTCAGCCCAATCCCTCCCCACCATCGTTGCACATTCATTGATAACGCGTTGACTGTCGCTTCTAGTCTGCTTTATGTGGTAGGGCTTGGGGATTTCAGTCTTCCCCCCCTTTTCTTTTTTTGCCGTTCCCCACATTGCCTTTGAATCAATGGAGCCCTGCTTGAACAGACAGGAGCAAATGTATAGGCAGATAGGAGAATGGCAGGCATGGAATGGGTTTCTTGAAACATGAAGGAACGCAGATAAACAAAAGATAGGTGCGATCCAAATATATCACTGTTTGGAAGTTCTGCGGTCCCACTTTCTCTCTCATCGCCGTGGCTGGGGGATGTGGTGATGTGGATAATAATGCCTCCTTCCTAACCAACCCCTTGCCAAGTCGGTATTCTGTATATGTCCAGATAGTAATACCTGGGAATGTTTACTTAGTAGCCCTATGCGCTGTCCTAGGCTTTGCATCTCGAGGAAAAAGTGCTCGCTAAAATATCGTGGCGTTGTAAAAGCAAAGGTGAAGAAGAAGCCTGACTCATCCGTTTGTTTCTACTCTGGTGATTCGCCTCACCCTACCCTGCCCGAGCTGCTATTCCTAGATGTGTTCGTTTCGTTCCCCCTTCTTCTACCCTGTGTGTCAAGCATTGCTCGAGTTGCCAGCATTCTACGGTAAGAACGCTGGGAGGGAAATAGCGAACTTGGAGATTGGAAACCGTTTAGTGGAGCATGCGCCATGCTCAGCTTTCCTCTGTATCCACTGGGGCGTAATGGGACATCATGTCAGGGGAGGCTGGTAAAGCAAAATATGGAGGTATTGTTGGGTGGCACTGGCGATGTGAAACTGAATTCAAGAAAGCGTCAATCAACTTGAGGCCAGTAGTCCGCTCCACATAGGCACCTCATTAATATGATGCAAAATCATAAGGGAGAACCTGCAAAGTCAAAAAAATGTAGATAGTCCATTTGTTCTTGCGTGAAAGGGCAAGAGAGAGAGGTTAAGATCTCAATATCAGTCTGTTCTCCCCATGATTTTGCCTAATCGCCCCTCATTTTGGTAAGAAGTTTGCGCCTGCTGAAGCCTGAGCTGTCCTCCTCCACATATCCAGGTGCAAATAGAGCCGTCTCTCTACGTCTCTAAGTCATCTGCCCTCATATGGGGTGAGCTTGTGACCCTCCTTCCACATTATCCCACCGCTTCTGGAAGAGATATAGACGGTGGAGATGTGTGGCAGCTTGAAAGAGAAGGTCGAAAAAGAGCTGGAGGAGGAGCGGGGACGCAGGTGAGAGGCCGTTGCGCGCGGTTGAAGTTGTTGGTATTTTGGTTCGGGTCCTCCCAGGTTCTAGAGGGAGGAGCAGCGAGGAAAGAGTGAGGTAACAAAATGGAAAAGGAGAAACCATGACGGCGCCGACGACGACTACCATCCAACAGCAACCACAACAACAAGAGTCGCAGAGTTGCGATTCAGTATCTCCTTCTGCCTGTTTTGACCCGACCTGGGTAACTTGGGGAATCGAAGGCCCGCCTCCTCCTTGGCAAGGGCAATATTTAAACGACAAACAGATAAGGAGCATCGACGAAGACCTGCAAGAAAGGACGCTGAGACCAAACCGATGATGACTGTGAACAAAGGGAAGGAGGGTGAAAATAGCTGGGAAGCAAGGAAAGAGATGTGCCGATGATGGCTGTGTTGGTTCAACTCGTCTGGGAGGTTGTAAGTAATAATAATAATTACAGAAGTGAGGAATAGGCAGAGTTCGGATGAGGCTAGGAGAGTCGTGAAATCGTACGGACCAAGAGGACCTTAGTAGTTAGCAGTGGTTGTTGTTGTATGTATGAAGCCTTTTCTGTTTGGCGAAGACGAAACTGAGAGCGGAAAAGGTCCCTGACCACGAGGCGAAGAAGATACGGTGTTGTTGAGGCTTGAGAGAAAATGGGTATCAATGCTGAAGGGCTGGAGTGTCGCTTTGGCGTCTATGCGGAAGACACCCCATGACGGCACAAGGGTGCGTCGTCCGGAGAAAGTTAAGCAGGTAAGCAGGTAGGTAGGCAGGCAAGTAGGTGGGTGATTAGAAGTGTATATATGAAATCAGGCTTAGGCTCAGGAGGAGCCCCTGAAGACCCTGAAAGACCCTGAAAGACCCTGAAAGACCCTGAAGACCCAGGAAAGAGGATGATGTCTTTGGGAGTGCTGCCATCCAGCTCTGCAGACTCTGGTAGAGAAGTTGAGGTGAGAAGGTGACAAGGATATAATGAGTGCGCATCACATGACAACGCAGCAGAGGCATCCTTTCTCCTTCTTTGCTAGCTCCTCGGCCGGCACTTCGGGGACGCGTATCAGCGGGGATGGATGTGAGGGAGCAACATTTCCCCTGGATCCAGGTATTGGGCTCACGGGAGGGTCTTGAATCTTGGGTATCGTCGAGTACGAGCCTGTGCGCTGCTGGCGCAGAGAGTTCGAGGTCGGGCTCTTGGGCTCCGCCTTGAGGGGCCAGTCCTCCGCCTTCTCGTCCGGCTTCTCCTTCGACTCATCCTTGAGCTGGCTGGCCCTGGGCTCCGGCGGCGAAAGAAACCCGTCGTCCGTCAGCGGCCTGAACTCCCTGTCGTATATGCTACCGAACTTGCCCTCACGCTCCCACTTCTCCTGTTGTAGCCTCCTGGCGACAGTCGGGAGGAGCTGCTGGTCCGGCGGAAGCCTTGGGTCAGGCTTGTATGCGGATACCATCCATGGCGGGTCGCCTTCCGGCTGCTTGTTGCCCGGTGAATTCGGGGAGAGCTCGCGCTCGCCGGACCTCGTCGAAGGCCGTGTTGTCCCGCTCCCGCTGCTCGTAGAGTCCTTGCTCGGGGCGCCACGCGTCTTTGGCCGTCCGTTCGCGCCGATGGCCTTTGCAGGGACTGACGACTTCCTCGAACCTGCCGCCGTGGCGTTCTTCTTGGGCGAGACGTCCGTCGCAGCACGCCTAGGCTGTGATTGGTGCGAGGCCGATGTAGTTCCCCCAGTAGCTACAGCTGCACCCACCCCACCCGGCGATGAGGAGGCGGCTTCGAGCTTCGTGCTGGTACTGCTGCTCCGAGCCCTTGTTTTTGGCATCTTGATGCTCGACTCCTTGCCATCCTCAACGGGGCTGCTGTCCCGCTTCCTTGCGGCCGGAGTGTCGCGACCCAGGTAGTCAGCCGGTATCGGGACCGGGCTGAGCTTGGCCACTGGTATCCGCGAGGAGCCCTTGGGGCCGTTGATAGACGTCCAATAATTCGCCTCAGCGATCTCCTCGGGCGTTCTCAGGTCCCAGCTAGGGATCGTGACTTCCTGAAGTCTCGTCTCGCCCATCGATCCCGTTCCCAAGGCAGTTACGGGTCCAGAGCCAGCCCCAGCCCCAGTCCCAGTCGCTGTTGAGTTCTTTCGCGACCTTGGCCCACTCCCATGAGTGTCAGGGTCTGCCGCCTTTCTACCCGCAACGTTTACCCGCTCCGGCCCATTGGGCCTCGGTCGACTCCGCGCTCGTGGGGCTGGTAGGATGATACCGGCCGCCTGCAGCTCCTCGCTTTCTATCCGAGCCAACTTGTCCCTGTGAATCCATTTTGAGTTCTCGTCCTCCCCTTCCTCCGCAGGGCTAAGGTCCACATTCGACCTCTTGGCACTCTTGTTGGTTCCATAGAGGTCTAACAAGCTGTCAGCAGGACTGGACGTGTCCTTGACGGAGCCGGTCTTGACACCGGGACCGGAGCCGGGACCGGAGGCGAAGGATGGTGACAGGTATCCTGCCCCTGCCATGCCGCCTGAAAGCGATTCGGCGGCGCTGCTGTCGTTTCTTGACGGTGTCGTTCCGGAGATGGAATGGAGGGTTCCCGAGTTTCCGTTTTGGGAGAGGAGAGGCGATCTGGAGTGGCCGTTGGTGCGGTCATTGCCGTTGGTTGTTGTTGTTGTTGTTGTCTTCTTGCTGTACATGGGATTCTGGAAAGGCGGAGCGGAATTTTACCTGTTAGTGACGTCCGTTGCGGTGTTTGGTGTGACTGCGTTTGGCTTGTGTATGCTTGCCGAGTGAACATAAGAAAAATGGCAAGCATCCCCAAGATTTGATGCATTTCTATCCATCCATCGCGTGTGTGGTTGGTCGCCCTTGAAATAAATGGACGATGATGATACTCGAAGCTCGTTGCTGGGTGTCTGGGGAGGAAGGAGGGAGGCCCTTAAGCAGCCTAGGAAACAAATTGGCTGGTTCCACTTACTTCGTCACTGCCGACTGAGGAGACATTATTCCATGAGTAGCCATTCATGTTGCCATGTCCGATGCTGCCGCCGTTGTTCTCGTGGGAGCTGCTCGGTGGAGTGATGGTAGAGGCTGTCGGAACAGCTGACATGGCGGCCATCTTTGTTGTGCGTGCTGTGCGCAACAGCACTGCGAGACTGAGGCGGCGCGTGCGACGGATCGCCAAACGGGTCTCGGACGTTAGTATTGGGGCGGCGAGAGTTGGAAAGCCCTCAAGGTTGGATGGCGACGTCCTCGGCCTTCGATTGTCTCCCTCTGGTGCTCTCCAGACTTGTTCCTTGCGATTTGTTGCTGATCGTTCGCCGCGATTCAGGTTGGTCGTGGAGATTAGAGTTTCCCTCCGAGGCGGCGAATTTGAAAGCTAACCTGACTTGCTGGAAAGGTCGTTCCCTAAAAAGGCGTAACAGCCTCCACCACCAGCAAGGCCGCTGGACGAAATATCTCAGATACCAACGAATTATCCAGTGTTTCCCTTCGAATATCTGCTGGTGACTGGCGCTCTCTGGGCTGCGTCCTAACGTCTTTTCCCTCCCGGCCCCTGGAGATCGAGTTCGTGCCCGCCCCCTGAGATAAGCCAATTGCCCTGCAGGAAACGAGCGTCTGGGCCGGCCGTCATCAAATTCAATGAGATGGACGGCAGCTGGGGAAGAAGAAAATTGAAGGACACCAGATCCCAGTCCCGGCTCGGGAGGCTTGTCGCTTCGGCTTCGGCTGTCAAAGGTCGAACGAAGGTCGACGAGGCGGACGAAATTGTTTACAAATGTTTGGAAGTTGACGAGAAGGTCTGGTCGCGTTTCTCATCAAAGTTGAGGGTCGACGAAAAAGATTGGGCCCACCGTCGAGGCGAGGTTGCGACGCTAGGTTTTTTTGAGGGGGTTGGCGCCAGTACGTACCACAGGCATCCCCTAATACCCAGGTTGGACAGACACTGACTGGAGTTGAAGAAAATATAGGCTACCTCTACATACCAGAGCTTGAATTGCGACGACGACAGCTCGATGGCATAGCATTTCTTCAGCTGAATGACAATGGCTTCTCTGTGAATGCCAATGGTTACTGGGTCATTGACTGCGGTCGAAAGCTTGAAGTGTGCATCGTTCGGTGTGCTGATTTACTACCCGAAGATATTCAGAACCTACAGCAAACAACACCATAGTGATATGGCTCTGAATGCGTACAAAATCGAGACAGCCAGACGGTCATGAAGAACTGGATTTTCACTTTTTTGTTCTCACCCATTTTCTTCTCCTTCCGGATGCAGGGCAGCAAGGAACATCGTAGGATCTATTCAGGAGTCAACACTCGCGGTACCAGCCAGGGCCCCATGAGAACAGATCAAAGACACAGAGGCGACGATTGGCGAATTCCCAACAGTGAAGCTGCAAGGACAAGACCACAACCTGGAAGTCCACAACCAACGGATGCAACCCCTTACACAGGCAGTACGCAGAACGCTGCCTGCCTACCAAGGAGCCCTATTACTGGCTCCTTTCCAGAAAACCCGCGGAAAGTTTCGTAAGCGGGCAAGGGGTAAGGAGGTCATGGACCCTGGGACACGGGAGGGGTAAGAATCGCTTCTATTCCGTTCCGCCCATTTGTATGGCCCAGCCTGGTCCCTTCCGCTTGGAATCGGGGGGTCAAGCTGTGATATTACCCATCCCTTAAAACTCCACCCGCGGGCAGTCAATGAGAGGGGGAAACTGCCATTGACAACTCCAATTGGACGAAGCGTCGAAGGACAGTGCGGCCTTCAACCAAGTCAGACTGTATCATGCATTCTAGTTTCCCTCAATTTTCTGGGTGGCTAGGTTTTCCCTTCACTGTCCTTTCACCTTCTTCAACTTCCCTCAAGCTCGGCATCTTCTGTAGTCGTCATCCCTAGTTCCACCCAGGCAGTGCGGTGTGAGTCCTCTCGTTGCGCCCAGACCTGTCTTAAGTCTCTGGCACTTCCTGTCTCTGCCCAAAGGTTTTGAGACACCCGTCAGTCTAGCTGTGCTCTGGGTGATGGTAAGACATAAGAACCCAAAACAGCGTTCCGTCTGCTAGCCCTGGGTTTGAAATCCGGGGAAAAGGGAAGGCGTAATGTACGTACGTACCTAGAAAGCACATGCATACTCGTAGGTGTTCCTGTCCCGAGTCTTCATCTGCCCTCATCAGGGCGGGAAGGAGGGAGCGAATGAGCACGGGGCTCGGACGTTACTGTGCGCTGCACTGTGCCCCTCCCCGGTTTGGACTTGCCCCTGTGTTAGGTTGTTACTGACCGATAAGATCTTATCAGGCCCTCAGGATTCGAAGGTCAAAGCGGGCTCTCAATCTCCGACATCACCATGCATGGCTCGCCCTTTCATGCACCCGTGGGTGCATTTTTTGGCTTTTCATGATCCTGAACATTTACTTGTTCACGCTTTTCTAGTATTATTCATCACCTTCTGTACTATGTCGCATCCCTTCCTATTCTCGTACTTCTTTCCGAGAGCATTAGACGAAGGAAGGCCGACGAGGGGACACTGGTGTGCGGCGATGTCACTGACGCTGAAGATATAACCCACCTAGTTGAGAAGTGGACTCTACCAAGATACCAACCTTCGCACTTCCATCTGGCGATCTGGAAATCTTGCGATGATATTTGCAAAGACTACCCGCCACTTGGGAGGCTGGTCCCAACGCAAAACCCGTGGAACGTCGTGGAACAGGATTGCCGCAAGACAACCATAATCCCCTCGGCGGGGCCTCGTTCAACCCGCTCATTTGGAGTGCTGAATGAACAGGGAGACGGGTCAGGAGGGAAAAGAACAATTGCTTCTTTTGGTGTCCTATTACTCGCCCGTTCGGATCACGCCTTACGCGCAATTTTCCAGCTGGGCGGTGTAAACCTACTTCAAAATAGTAGGAACTGGAATAAGGATAGACCGATAGGGGGGATCAGGAGTCCAAGACCAAAGTGTAGAAGTATTGAAATGGCGACCACACACAATCCACGGCCGACAGAATGGCAGCCAAAACTTCGGCGGACTAGGTTCGTCTGCATCTCGGACACGCACAACTGCACCTTCAAGCTGCCGAAGGGTGATGTGCTCATTCACGCCGGCGACCTGACGAACCAAGGGACCTACTCAGAAGTACGTAGGTCCTACCCATGGGAGGATTCAGAACAGAACCGTCATAGCTAAGCGATGGCTGACTTTGGCACGGTTCCGAGCCAGCTCTCCAAGACGGTGCAATGGCTGGAAAAGGCCGACTTCGAGGCGAAGATCGTGATAGCTGGTAGGGAGGCCTGACCAATTTGACCAACCTGTCCATCTCTCTCCTTCGCTCTCCCTCTCGCTCTGGCTTTCTAGTCAACTGACTTCCCCATCCTCTCGACTCCTTCAACAAAAGGAAACCACGACATCACCCTCGACCGGGAGTTCTACAGCCAGTACGGCATGTATTTCCACAACCAGCGGCCCGAGTCCCCCTCGCGGTGCCTCTCTCTCCTCGAGGACGCCCACTCCATAATGTATCTCGCCCACGAGAGCGCGACGGTCCGGCTCTCGCGCCGGGACGGCCCGCGTACCACCTTCGAGGTTTTCGGGTCGCCTTACAGCCCGCGGAACGGCCTATGGGCGTTCGGCTACCACCCCGGGGACGACGCCGCCGGCGAGCAGCAGCAGCAGGAAGAGGGGCAGCTGGTGGAGGAGGAGCAGGAGGGGTCCTCGGATGGGGCCCGGGGACGGGGGCCCGTCGGGGCGCCGGCGAGGGGATCCGGCAGAGGAGGCAGCCGCCGCCCCGGCGAGCCCTCCGGCCGCCACCTCTCGGGCCCCGCGCTCTGGTCGGCCATCCCCCTCTCCGCGGACGTGGTCGTCACACACACGCCGCCCCGCGCGCACCGGGACGAGGCCGCCGGCCGCCGGCGCGCCGCGGGCTGCGAGGCGCTGCGGCGGGCGCTGTGGCGCGTCAGGCCGCGGCTCGCCGTCTGCGGGCACGTCCACGAGGGGAGGGGCGCCGAGGTGGTGAGGTGGGACGTCGCTGCGGGGGGGAACTCGAGGTTCAGGGAGGAAGGGGTGGTCATGAGGTGGGAGGAGGACCCGGTGGCTGTCGTCCCGTCGTCGAGGAAGATCTTCAGGGTGGACCTGACTCCCGACGTGCGGGGTTGGTTTGCGGGCCTGGATAACGATGGCGGACGGGGCGCCCGGTCGGGAGGCGCTGGGTCTGGGACGTGCACCGGTTGCTGTGGCGCTGGTGGAAGCTCCTCCTCCTCCACCACCGCCACTACTACTACCAGCTGCTGCTCCGGGAGCACCGGCGCAGGTTGGAGCTCTTTCTACGACGGCGGTTGCTACTGCTGCTGCATCAGCGCGACGGAGGACACAGACAAGGGCGGCATCACGGAGCCAGAGACGGGGCCAGGGGTCGTCCCAGCCAGCGCTGCAAACCCGGGCCTAGGCACCCGCGGGATGGGAGGCGACCCAGAGCGCTCGGCGCGATGCGACCGCCCTGCGCTGCTGGGCCGAATAGGTCGCCGCGAGACGTGCGTGGTCAACTGCGCCATCGCAGCCAACAGCTGGCCGCACACCGGGGGCAGGCGGTTCAACAAGCCCATCGTCGTGGACCTGGAACTGCCGGTGTTGGAGGACGGGGAGGAGGAGGAGGGGGAGGAAGAGTGAAGCGCTCGCTGCCTTTGGCTGGGGGACTTGAGCACGACATCTTCTCGGTGCTGCGAATGGAAGTCATGGTTGGTTAGGAATCCTTGCGCGACCATCTGTCTGTCGTTGCGGCACCGCCCTTCCTTGTTGTGGAGTTGCTTGGTGTTTTGGACCTTCCCGTTGGATGGTAAAGAGCCGCGTCCGAGCACAAACAGCGCAGGCCTTTCTGAGATGCACGCCCATCTTCTCTAGGGTGTTTTTTCCTACGCGGTCTGAGGCAATCACCATCATCCACCTTGTCGTCCCGCCCCGGTTGGCCACGAATTTTTCTCGCCCCCCCCTTCTTAGTGCCTCACTTCGCCTCGGAACCACTGCGGTTCCACGTATGCCTCCCGGCTACCTAACTACAAGCCAGCTGTCTATCTCTGATATTTTCTTTTTCTGCGCGACGGAGTCTCGGTAAAAATCATCATGCCTTTGCTATCAAACTCGCAGGCTTGCAAGCGGGCGGGCCGGACTGGGCGGCCGCTAACTTCTCTAGGGAGGTGGGATTTCCAAAGGTTCACATTACATATAAGCAATTCACAGCTGCGTAGCTCCTTGGGAATGGAATTTTGGGGAATGCGTCATTCTGCTCAGCCACCATGTCGGTACGGGAAGGGAATCGCGCTTTATTGTCGCCACTGGTTTTTGCCCCCGGCCTTCTTTCTTGTATCTTTGCGCTGTTTTCCGTAGTGCAACAGATCACTGCGTTATCCCTCTCTCTTTCTCTGGGTAAGGCGGGTGCACAAACAGCCTTGAAACGGTCGCGTCGTGGTACGCACATGCCTCCTACGAAAGGCTGTGACCATCTTGTTCTTTCCCGACAACCTGCAGGCTTGCAGTCACGAGCGTGATTCGGCGTCCTCCGGTGGACAGGCGGCAGACACGCCCAACCCCGAGAGGTCGTTCATCCCCGCGATGTGCCTGCTCTTGCTGTGTAACGGCCATCCAGCATTGAAGATAAAGATCGGGTAGGTTCTTCCATCGTTCACAACTTTCACCTCCTCTGGTAGTTCCCGTGCACTCCGGAGGCGCCGGTAGAATTTTCTCACTCTCTCGTGACCACCTCCCCCACGGGGACTACGGAGGTGTGACATGATGCGTGACCGACTCTGTGCTGGTCGGCCTGGGGGAGTCGGAGGACAGGATCCACGCGGGTTATGTAAGTGGAGTGGGATGGACGACAATGGGCACGGACTGAACGACCGGTCCCAAATCTTGTCGCTGACTATGCAGGCTACCTATCTACCTACTGCGCACGCTAGGTGTGTGCGAGAGCTGAACTAGCCCGACCCTTGAGACGAACGGTGTCGTTTAAATGCTCAGAGGGAATTTTGACAGTCGCCTTGCCTGACCTCCTACGGCCTTGCTGTGCTAGACATATCTTTGATGTCTATCAAGTGGCAAAGAATGTCTCGACGCTTGTCGTCAAGGAAGGGCGAGGGGAGGGGAGGAAGAGAGGGCGTGGAAAGTTGGTGTCCAGCGAGGCTTCAACTGGCGTTGAATCGTGCGGGCAGGTGCCAATTTCCTGCCAGACTCTTCGTCTGGCAACGGTTCCTCAGCTCTAGGTAGGTAGTTTTAGGATATCGTATTTAACTCAGACCTATAACGGCGCTATCTAGTCTGGAGCCTTCAAGCTACTCGCCCAGTGTTCTTACCTCCAGTCTAGGTAGAGCTAGGTTGAGCTTGGAGGCTTGGAGAGGGGTGTGATGGTGCCACGTCGGGATCTCAATTCTCAAGAGTGAGTTGGTTTTGTGGGTAGGTATGTCTAGGAGCCTCAGGCTGAGAAACTGAGGATGAAAATGCACGATGGAGCACACGATCACAATCACAGGCAGGCACATTGCATGGGGAGGGTGGCACACTGAGCAGACTCAGCGCTTCGAGACGTGTCCTTGGCCAATCGTCCTGGAGGGTCATTGTCCAGATTGGAATGGTGTCCAAAGCTGCACTTCTTGATGCCCTTTTGCTCCTTTTCTTTTCTTTTTCTGCACTTTCCAGGGAGGTCCTGTCGGGGAAGAGGAGGAAGTGATGGGATAAACAACTAGCTGCGGGTGCGCCATTTTCCCATTCGTGGGGTGCTCCTGAGACACTAATTGATTGGACATCTCCTGGGTGACATATTCTTGTCCCTTGCAGCGAATCATGGGATCGAAAAGGAGGGTGGGATGCGTGCTTGGGACTGTGCCTTTTCTTTCTGCAGGTTTCTATCACCAACCAGCGTGGACGGAGTCGGAGTCTTTTCCTTTTTTCTTCTTTCTTTGTTTCCTCCAAACGTCCAGTAACTCCCCGCGGATACAGGGAGTTCATGTCGAATGTCACCTGCGGGCGGACGGCTGAGGAGGGCGGGGTCGTGGTGCGCGGTGGTCCCACTCGTGCCGAATGTGGGCGACTTGATCTTTATTGCCCTCATTGAGCCTGGAGGATACCTTACCATGACTAACCTTCCCTACCTACCTACATAGATTTGTTGTCAAGTTTAGACTACTGTGCGTTAGGTAACGAGACGGACTTTAGCGCTGAGTGGCAGCGGCGTTGCTCTCACATGCCGCCCTCGGCGGAATTCGCCGGTCTGATAGGGGATGCCCTCGTCCATTTGCCCTCCCAGCTTCCACTCAAATGAAGCCTTGAGGAGGCGAATTGGGAAAGTAGCGTTGAAGTGGCGGGTCGGATTCTTGTTTATCCTAGTGGGCCAAAAGGGGAAGCAAAGTGCAAAGGGAATCCTAGTCTCGAGAGGCAGAGAGGGTGAGAGGCTCGAAGAGCCAAAGACCTATCTTCAAGCGAGCCTATCCTGAACCTTTTCCCAAGACTCTATCTCCGCAGTAATAAGCCAGCTCGCTAGCGGCTCACCGCTGAATCGTAGACTCTAACCCTCGATGACAAAGTCGCGGTGTGCAAAGTGTGGCATCCCAGACCAACTTATCTACCTCCATGCAGATGTATTATCATATCATATCATATCGTATCCCGTACCATCCCTGGGCTAAGGCGGGAAAGGGGACAACGGTGACGGGAAAGGCACTATCAGCTTACCCACCATCTCCCTTAGCACCTGTATTCTCTCCAGCTGTACCGTATCCATACTAGTATTGCACTACGGACACAGTAACTCCAGAGCGAGAGCTTGGTGTGATGAGCAGACCATGTGAAGGCATCTTGCCTAGGGGCGTGGTATCGATGTTGCCCTACTCCGATTCAGGATGCTACCAGGGGCTCCCGTGTGTACGTGGTAGATGACAACTTACTCTGTAATGCGTACCCGACTGTGGGTGGGATGAACGATTGGAGGGAGGAGGGGTAGAATGGAGGGGTACAAAGTCACGAGTGTAAGATCATGGCCCGGCGGGGTCGGCAGGCTTCTGCTCTGAAGATTACCGGGTGTGCCAGGCGTACCTGCCTCAGGAACCAAGTGTCTCCCAAACTTCTGCACCTTACCTACGTAGTAGGGTGCCAGGCTCTTTCATCAGAGGCTTGACAGGGAGCGGACTTTTAGCGGTTGAAGAAGCTATCGTCGATCGTTCATCCCTGCAAGAAGCCTTTGATCCAGCCACCTCCCGCGAGCCGCAGAGGATGGGCCGTCCTCTTTCGTGATCTAATCGGTTGACAGATATTTGCGATGATCAAACTGGCCACAGGAAACCATTGGAAACCCTCGGTCGTCATATACGTAGCATGAGCTCATGGCGTTCCTAAGACGTGGGCAAACTCGATTCGAGAGACCTACCACCACTGAAAGCGAGTCTGCTGGGGAGTACGTATGATGACGGCGATCTTTGGGAGGCGGCCGATCAGCAAGCGACGGGATGTTCTTCCAGTTTCCACCGACCACTGAAACAAACAGTTGGCTGCCGGCAACTAGTGACACCAGACGGACGGATAGGACCAAGCTTGAACAGGGGATTTCCGTGATTGGTGCCCCGCATTTGCCATGGTGGACCTGAAAAGGTCTCCGTATAAGTTGCATGCAGTCGATTGGCTCACGTTGGCTTCACTGGATACCATGGCTGGAAAGGGAACCAAACTCTGGAGCTGGAGCTGGAGCTGGCCTAGCTTGGCCCCCACACAAGGAACGCTGATTTGCTCTGTTGACCATGGGTTGTCGCTGGTCTCCTTGCTGAGTGAGTGGCTTGACTGGAAGCGAAACATGGAGGTGCCGTTTCTCAACGATCGGGGGGAGCGGATTGGTTCAGAAGATGGCACTGGCACTGAAGAGCAGGCGATTCAGATTGAGCCATCATCGAGGGGGAAACACTGGGCATCGGATGCTTGACAAGAAACGAACAACGCCAACCACACTCTGATGGAGTTTCCAGACAAACCCGGCTTTTGACTGATATCGACGTCAACGCCTCATCATATGCTTTGATGATAACTCGTTGTCCTTGGTCGGCTACTAGTACCTAAGCCACCTTAATATACCACGAGACCCCCCTCTAACTAAAACAGGAGGGCAAGCCGCCTGAGCCAGACCAGCACCTGCTTTTGTCACTTCTCTGTGGTCTCTGGATCTGGACGATCGAGACTAATTGAATGACAACAATAAGGTACACGCTCGTTGGACACACTTATCAATGAGCGTGAGTTTGGAGATCGATCGGCTTGCTGTCTCGTGCTGTACGGAGTAGTTCTGCTACGTATTTATTCGTATCACCAGGCGATGATCCCCGCATCTTTCCGATCTATCACTGGCCGAAGCTGGAGGATAGCTGCAAAGCCGTGTGGCATTAGGTACAGGCGTACTGGGCACGCAAGACGGGCTGGGCCAGCCGGCCTGTGTGGATGATTCCATGCAGCATCTCTATCCATTTCTCCTAACTGGCCAGTGGCCAGTGGCCAGAGGAAAGCCACCAGCACCCCTGCTGTGCCCCTCCTCGACCATCCGGGCCTCCCCCATTGGAAGCGGGAGAGCTTAGTAGGCGAACTCGGCGCTGCGATAAAGACGATGGCGACGCTGCGATGCTACTAAGGAAAGCTAGCACCGACCAGGAGAGTCTCCTGAGCTGGCTGCAACCCGACCCGTCTGGATTGAACCTGAATAGGCTGCGTGACAAGTCGTCGGCTTACCTTGCCTGGCGTGCCTGGCCACTTCTCTGTCCCAATGAGTTTCTAATGGGATCCGGAGTATCCATTGATGGGCAGACATAGGTCTGGAGATCACAGATGGACTTCTTTACGGGGCCGACGATTCCCCTGGCTGCTATCCTGTGGCACCGATCGGGTGATGCCTCAGTTCCCGCGGAGGAGCTACGTATTTCATGATCTCCCTACGTATACGAATCTTTTCCGAGAGGAAGAGTCTTGGGAGTTGTGAGAATCCACAAACTTCGAAGGAACTGCATGGAGTACGTACCGCGTAGGACGATTCCATCGAACAAGACACCCTTGCTGTGCTTTGTTCCTCTTAGATGAAAGTGCACACGATCACCACATCTAGCCCTTACACACCTAGTACGCTGAGCACCTTTGCCCAATTACAGTGCCTCGAGTGCCTTCAGTGCAAACATATCAAGAAGCCCTGATGTGTAAGGGTGCCCAAGCGGCTTCAGAGGGCAAACTTTGGAAAATTGACAGTTGATACCCAAGGATACCACCCCAGCGCAGTCATCCAGGATATCGCGGGGTGATACTGGGCACCACCGTACTTACATATGTCAACCCGACTCTGGACATTGGAACACCGAGCCACAGCTGGGCATCGGCATGGGAGGATCAAGGTAGGAATGAATCGGAGCTTCCCAACTTCCTTAGCTTGAGCCCTGAGGATTTGATTTGGCCTCCAACTATCTAGGTAGGGTAGTTAGGTAGTTAGGTATGTAGTAGGAAGGTAGAATTACTGGGCACACTAAGCCGAGGCAGGCTTGTTGGTGGGTCATGTTGCTAGGGGATTTGGCAGTCGGCATCCCTCGATCCACGTTAGCGGGCGCTCTTCTTTCGCTGTAGGTCCGTCCTTATCCCTAATCGCATACTGTAGGCGAGCGTGGCAAGACCCACATTTAGTGTTGTTCTTGAATAATCAATATGTCTCAATGATCAGGAGCTCTTACTGTATTTGACTGCCTGGAGCTCAGGAATCAAGACGAAGAGTTGATATCGAAGGTGGGCTCCTCTGAAGGACTGTCCAGTGACAAGGTTGTCGGCCGACTATCGCGTCCGCCTGCCGTGGCCTTCGTGAAAAACAAATAGACATCAACAGAACCATTGTTGCCCGCTCTCTTCCATGCGGCTTACGTAGGGAAAGATGAAGATTCGAATAGCAAGGCAACTAAGAAACAGCATTGCATCATCTCAGAAACATACCTAGCTTGATAGGTATCTACCTACTACCTGACAAGGGAGCTAGCATCTGTTACGGCGACCGTTTGGTTCTCGCAGTCAGTCTTACTTGTTTATGTCATCCGTCCTGCCACTTACACAGATGCTGACTTAATCCTCATCCTGTCAGGCTATACAAACCTCTCGCTCTCCAAAGCCATACCCAGTTCAAGGCAGCGAAGCAAGGGAAAGTTCAGCTGCAAGACATTTTAGCAAGACGAAGTCGGAGCTGAACTGTCGACTCTTGCTACCGGAGAAAGGGGGGAGACATCCGGACCAGACCAACCCAAGTGCGAAACGAACAAGAGGGGGACGACGGACCCCGACTAGACAGGACACACCGCCAATCCACCATTTCAATATCCTCCACAAGCAATCCCGTTGCCGGACGGGGCAACGAAAGCAGCCGTTCGATTGCGTTGCTCTTGTTTTCTTTACTATCCCAGAGTTTCAAAACAATCACCAGAAACCTCGGGAGGCCTGGCGTGATTCTGCTTCCTGGCCACGCTGGCCTCTGTCAATTTGGATTGTCTGGGCTACTCGAGGTTGTTGCCACCACCACCATTTTCGACGATTCAGGGGTAAGGGTATGAAAAGTACGAGCCAGCAGCCATTACGAAGGTCCCAAGAGGAAAACCTCAGGCTCGCCCTTTCGCCTCCAAAGCCGGACCAAGTTTTTCCATTGTTTTTTTCTGGATCGGTTGACATTGAATAATTCTTCATTCTCTCCTTAGAATCCATCGTTGCTAGACCTTTCCTTGATACTCCCCCCCATCTTGCCCTCTCTCTCGCATCTTCCACCCATCCCCATTTCCATGTCAGTTGGACGGGGAGTGGCTGTCAATATTAAACCACTGCAACAGTTGGGCGATTTACGTACGGTACTACGTTCTAGCCTGATCGTTCCAGCCGGACAGTAAGGCCAATTGGAAGAACACTCTTGGCCCATTGCCATCTTTTTGTCACTCCCTTCTCCTTCCTTGAGAGAAAGGAGGAAGCACTAAGAAATACGGCTTATTACGAAGCACAGCCCGCCCCTGACGTTTGGATTATACTGGCCTGCCTGGTCTAGGCTTGCCAACGGCGCGTTCCATCCCTTCTAGGACTCCGGACAGGATTTTGTCTTCTCTGGGCCATCACGCCAGGAACCTGCCTCCCCTGAGAGTTCACGAGCCACCGTTGATCCCCCGTTTGATCCCATTAGCACGAACTTTGTTGTGGCGCGCCGCCGAACAGTTTCCTCAGCAGTCCAACCAAGACAGCAACGGAGAGAAAAGTCCCGCGCCATCCGCCTTGAGCCCGTCGGATTCGAGTGACATTGGATCCTTCCCACATTGGCCCATCCAGGCGGGCCAGGCAATCGAAGGCGAACCCAGGATACCTATCGCCGAAAAGGTGCCCGAGACACCGCCATCTACATCGCACTTCGAATTGGCGCAGCTGCACGTTGCACAGTAGACCTTTGTGGACGTGGTGGGAAAGCTTGGACGCCCAAATTGAAGGCCAGCCAACATTCATTCATTGACCACCTGAGGTACGTACTGCATCCAGCACGCACGTTACAGCCAACCTGCAGGATTTCAAGGGCGGGGCTGCGGCCGATGAATGGGGGCAACTTGGCGGGCAGGGAGAAGTCCGCGATCTGCCAACCATTCTCAGCATTGAGAAGGTGCTGCGTTGTTGCGCATTCGTCTGGAGTGGGCCCACAGGGGTCTGCAAGTCCCCGCCCTTAGCGTCATGGATCACAGACCACACTCGCGGCCATCCCAGTACGGATCCAATCCATGTACAATGCATAGAACGGACAAACTGACTTTCAGGGACCCAGTACCTAGCAGACTACTGGTCGGCGCTCGCTTCAGCGTTCTGGGCAACTGACACCGTCGGCTTGCTAGCAACCCACCCGCCCCCATCTTCTCCTTGCCCTGCTTTTCAGCGGTTCGCTGCCAAAAGGAGTACGCCAGCCCGAAAGGCGAAAAGCCTCTACTCTTTGCAAGACCAGCCCTCCAGCCTTCCAGCTCGCCTCAACCACAACGCCTCAAAGCCTGGCCGTGTCGAAGTTCTTCACTCCCAGCCATTCCCTTCGACACACCTGTTTGTCCGCGAGACTACGACAGGCCTTCCATCTTTCACTCAATCGAATTGTTTCTTGTTTTACCAATACCCAACCTGCAAGTCACTCGAACTGCAGTCTCCGCCTTTGCCTCTTTCATCCTTGATTTCTACTGTTTCCTTAACTACTGGTTTAATTGGCTGTCTTTGTTCCTTTGTTCCCTCAGCGTTCACTACAATTCATTATATTCTTTGTCTGCTTGTTGTTCTGGTGGGTGCTCAATTTCCTTTGTTGTAATCCCCCTTGTCTTGGGAAATCGCTCTCTTTTCCGGGACGGAAGATAAATCAGCAGATTGGACGTCATGACTGACCGTACGCCTTCGGCGGAATCACAGTACTTAAACCGCCTTTTACCTTTGGACACTGCCGCAACAAGTCACGGTGAAAGTGTCAATCGCTCTGTTAGCGGCACTGCGCAACGTGGTTCAGCGTGACGACCGATCGCGAGCGTAGCCATACCGTCTTGAGGACGACCGGCAACAACGGCACCAGCCAAAACGAGAGACCCAAGTGGCCCAGCTCACCCTCTGAACCCACTGCCCCATCACACGCTGGCGTTGATCGCAGGGACATTCTCGACGCTTCCTTCACAACTCGCTGTACGCCCTTACAATTACCATTTCAACCACCAGCCTCCAGATTCATAACACGACGACAAGATGGAGGAGCCTCTCCCGAACCACTACGAAGCCCTCGAGATTCCCGAGACGGCCGATTTCGCCGCCATCAAGGCGAGCTATCGGAAGCTGGCCCTCAAGCACCACCCAGACAAGCAACCAGAGGCGGACAGGGAAGCCGCGGGCAGGAAGTTCGCAACGCTGCAAAACGCCTGGGAGACGCTGGGAAATCCGGCGGAGAAGGCGAAGTACGACGTCAAGCTGAAGTTGCTTAAGGAAGGGCCCCGCATATCCCTTGGGGGTTCCCCGCCGACGGGCTTCCCATCGGCGCGGGCGGCGGCCCCGACAAAGTCGTCGTACGTCTACAAGACGGAGCCCGTGTTCGTGGCCACGGCGAGCCCGCCCCCGGGCGCCGCCTACTGGTACAGCACCCCGCCAAGGCAGCACCACCGGTCTAGCCCCAGCAGGGAGGTGCCTGTCGAGACCCCCCATGTCAAGGTGAAGATCTACTCGACCGACTCGTTCCGCGAGTCGAGGCACCGCAGGGGCGACAGCCCTTCGGACGAGGTGCGTGATCGTGAGCGTGATCGAGAGCGAGAGCGGGAGCGGGAGCGGGAGCGGGAGCGGGAGCGAGAGAGAGAGAGAGAGCGTGATCGTGAGCGGCCAAAGGTCACTCGGGAGTACTCGTCGAGGTCCGAGAAGGAGCATCACCTCCCGAGGTCCGACAGGGACGATCGAAAAGAGGAGCGGCGGGAGAGGGATCTGAAGGAGAGAGAAAGGGAGCTGCAGCGGGAGCTAGAGAGACGGGAGAACAAGGACCGATTGGCGCGGGAGGAGGCACGGGAGCGGGAGCGGGAGCGGGAGCGCGCGGAGAAGAAGCTCCGGGAGAAGGAAGACAGAGCTCGCGAGAAGGAGAAGACTCAGGAGCGGGAGCGCAAGGAGAAGGAGCGCAGGGAGCGCAAGGATAGAGAGCGACAAGAGCGCGCGCTGCAGAAGGAGAAGGACCGTCAAGAGCGGGAGAGGCTCGAGAAGGCGGAGCGAGACCGATCGAGGGCTGTGAAGGAGGAGAGGGAGCGCAAGGAAAGGGAACGGGAGAAACTCGAGAAGCTCGAGAAGGCGGAGCGCGAACGCGCCAAAGCGGAGGAGTACGAGCGGGGTCGCAAGAGCCGCGAGGACCTCAAGTCGTCGCGTGGGTCGGGCTCAAAGTCGTCGAGGCACGCCCAGGCCGCCTACGTGGAAGACGGCTACGTGGAGGAGGAGGTTGCCGGCCACAGCGAGTCCAGCTCGCGGAAGCTGCAGGAGCAGATCGAGTTCCAGGGGCGCTACGTCCTGGCGTCGACGGGGACCACGCCGCCCACGCCGAGCGTGCGGCGCATGGCCACGACGCACGGCACACACGACCTCCCGATCCGCATGCCGACGCTCGGCCGGTCCCACACCATGCCGGCCGACATGGAGGCGGCGGGCGGTCACCACCACCACCACCTGTCGACCAGCCCCGCGGCGGCGGCGGCGGCGGCGACGATGAGGTACCCGCCCAACAGCAGCAAGTCGTACTCGACGCCCAAGCGGCGCGGCGACTCGCGCAGTCGCTCCTCGGCCAGGGCGTATCCGGACGAGGAGCCGCACTTCATCGAGGTGCTGGCGGACGAGTACCCGCCTGGCAAGTCGCGCGTCTACGAGGCTGGTGGGGCAAGCGGCGGCTACAGGACCGAGAAGGTGGTGTCGGACCGGACGCCGTTCGAGCGCATCTCAATCGCGAGGTACGACGACCTGGCCAGCATCAGCATGTCGAGGGGCGTCAGCGCGGCCGACATCGCGTACTCGCCCCTCGCGGGCATCGGCCGGCCCCGGCGCAGCAGGGACTGGGACAGGGGATACGGGGAACACTATGAGTACGGCAAGGCTTGAGGATATTTGGATCCTCAGGCCCGCCCACCTCCTCCATGCACCCCTGCCCCCCCCTCTAGCCCTTTTGCGTTCTTCCCCGTAGCCCCTTCCTGATATGGTGAAATCGAACTATCATCTTGAGACAAAACCCCACATTTCTAGGAGTTTTTGCCCCTTATTATGACCACGGCCTTCTTTTTTATTCTTCCACCTACTTGTCCTTCTCATGCTTGTCTTTTATTGTTCCCCCCTTTTTCGGTGTTTGCTAGTCTTTCCCCACGGAGTATTTATTGACGGTGTGAATCCTCGGAAGGGGGACGGAACCCCCGGCGACTGGGTGGCCATGTTGCTTTCCCCCCATCTTTTTCCTTTTCTGCTCCGTGTTCTTTGCTTATATCATGAAATGACGGGACCGTGCAATCCGAAAGGAGGCACATCAGTGGTTTTCCCTTGCTCTTTTTCTCTCGGCTTGCTCGATAAGACGATCTGAATAACAAAACAAGTTCAAAGACTAAATCTGATGCGTGCCCCCTCTTCCCTTATATGGCGGGCAAAGGGCGATGGCTCGTAGGTGGACTGACTGGTAGTCATCCACCCGTTGTCTGGCGTGCCATGCTAGACATGATACTTTGTCGAAGCGAGCAGGTCGGGTCACCGTTTGACGATCGCTTCGAACTGAGCTTGTGGGATTGAGGCGGAACCGGATGCGTTGTCGTTTGTTGCCTGGTTGCCCGGTCTGAGGAGGTGACAAGTGAAGTCTATTGATGGGGCTGTCGTTTGAGAAGGAAACGTCAGACAGTAGATCTGTGACTGCGAACGGGGATGGGATGACGGAGTTGGATGACGAAGGTGAGGGCCAAACCCTTTGCCTAGGCTTTTCTGTTGGACAAGAGTTTGACCACGAAGACAACCAAGTCTGGGGGCGTTTGGTGCATTTTACCTTCGCCCATGCCATTTATTTTTATTTCCCCCTCATGCTGATCACTTCAAAGTCATCATTCGTTAACCCGAGCCCGGGGCGAATGGTATATTTATGCCCTACATTCATCGCCCGACTCATATGGTCTTGTTTCTGACGCCAACGCTAGTTCCATGGCAGAGGGGGTGGCGGATTCTGGTCTTGTGCGCTGATTTTGCCTTTCCCAACTCGATCTCCATACGAAAGTACAACCGCTCGGGGATAAATACATGGGGATTATCAGGAAGACTCCACCGAGCACGCGACCCTCAAGGTCTCACTGAAACAGGTCATTAGTATCTTGTTGTACGCGGTAGAGGTCACTGATGTTCTGGCACAGAGGGACTGGTACATGATGGGATGGGTGAGGGGAATGGAAAATGTTCGAGTCAGCTTCGTCACAAAGCGGCGCTGGTACACCTTCAGTTGATTAACATTACATCCAAACGAACCGGGAAAAGCCGTCCTTCCATGCTCTCAACATTTGCCCAAGCGATAACGCATGGGGATAACGCATGGGATGGAGCCAGAGACCAACAAGATTCATACCAATGACGAATGTAACAGGATACAGCTTGTGGCGGGGGGGGGGGGGGGGGGGAAAATAGAAGCAAAAAGACAGTCTCCGATACGGGGAATCGAACCCCGGGCTCGGCAGTGAGAGTGCCGGATGTTAGCCACTACACCATATCGGATACAAGCTTGTTGGACTCATTCAACCATGCACATATCATATTGCTACTACGGCCGGCATTCACGAAAGTNAGGGAGGAGGAAAATAGAAGCAAAAAGACAGTCTCCGATACGGGGAATCGAACCCCGGGCTCGGCAGTGAGAGTGCCGGATGTTAGCCACTACACCATATCGGATACAAGCTTGTTGGACTCATTCAACCATGCACATATCATATTGCTACTACGGCCGGCATTCACGAAAGTNACACCATATCGGATACAAGCTTGTTGGACTCATTCAACCATGCACATATCATATTGCTACTACGGCCGGCATTCACGAAAGTCAATCAAAGTCATGCGCTACTGACGAATTGATTCACCGAATGGCAGTACGGCCAGGATTCAGCAGTGGTGTTTAAATTTACGTTGTATATCTTATTCTAGGATATACGTATGTGTAGTTTATATATATAGCTCCCCCAAAAGGGAAAAACGAATGCGAGGGGGAATCCACCTCTGCCGCTGGCCGACCCGAAGATCACGAGCAAAAAAGAAAGAGGGAAAAATCGAGCCTCCCGGGGGTATTTGACGATGGTAATTGACACCATGACGATGCAAGATATGCATTGCTTGTTACTAGTAATACAGACAAAAGACAAAGGACAGGTGAAAAGAAACGGGAGAGGTAAAGCAATCGCGCTTCTTGGAATCGCTTGTTGGCTTGGACTTCGTAGGCGGCTTATTGGGATGCAAAAGACTGAGCTGATGTCCGCCGTGGCCTTTTTCGCTAACGGCCTTGCTGGGCCGCGGGCTTCTTTAGACGAGCACGTAGAGTGAACATATCTGAAAGTAGGGGGGAGGTGGATCGATCAGTCAGTCAGTACGGCTTCCCAAGGGCGGTCGGTAGGCAGCAAAGGAGTTGGGAAGGAAGAAACCAACCGTGCTCAATCCCATGATCATGGAGCACCAGAAGAAGACGTTGTTGGCCGTCTCCTTGCCCCGGATCCACCTGGTGCGCTGGAGCACGAAGATGGGCAGCTGCAGCATCTGGCAGACGAAGCCGTAGCCCCTCAGCTTCTTGGTGATGCAGGCCATGACGATCTCGTGGCCGACGGCGCTGACGAGGAAGGTGATGAGCGTCGCGCTCGACTTGCCGACGCGCGGCCGCGAGGCGCTGTAGACGTGCCGGCGCAGGAAGCTGTAGACGGGCACGTTCCACTCACGCGAGAACTCCATCCAGTCGGTCGAGTTCCACCAGTCGGCGTAGAAGCGCCGGTCGGCGAAGCGCGTCAGCTCGGCGCAGGCGCCCAGGACGTACTCGAAGATGACGAGGAAGACGAGCAGGAAGGTGAGCATGAAGGGGAAGAGCAGCCACGAGACCGTCTCGGCCAGGATGAGGAGCGTCTCCGAGGCCGGGATGGCGCGATTAGGCGGCCGCCCGTCCGTCCGGACCCCTCCCCCTTGCAGCCGCCGTGACGAGTCGACCAGCACCGGCAGGATGAACTCCTCCGAGACGATGGTCAGGAGGAAGATGCAGCCGAAGACGGCGACGATCTTGGATATCAGCGACTGCCAGTCCCTCTTGGCCGTGCGCGGGTACTCCAGCTCGTAGCACAGCGTGGGGCAGATGAGGTAGTCCAGGTAGTTGGCCCACGTCAGGTTGCTCGGGTAGGCGATGTTGCCCATCGGGCTGGTCAGCTCGCGGGCCAGGTCCTCGCGCAGCTGTGCGATCTCGTCGTCGCTATCGTCGCTGTCGTCGCTTTCCTGGTCGTGGTGATGGTGGTGGCCTTCGCCGTTGACTCCGTTGGTCATCTTATGATCCAGGTCGTTGCCGCCGCTGCCCTTGGCGCGCTTGGGGCTCGCCACCTTGTTCTCGCTCGGGTAGACGTACGCGGGCGCCCTCGACGCCGTGGAGGGGTGGTCCAGTTCGCGCAGCCGCTTCTCCGTCTCGGACAGGTGGCCGTTGTAGAAGGCGTACGAGTGCATCTTCATGAGCAGCACCATGGTGTGCAGCAGCAGGAAGACCTGCGCCGTCCAGGTCCAGCCCAGCCGGAAGGGCGTCGCCACCCACACGGTCAGCCAGACGACCTGGTAGACGCTCATTATCACCATGCCCCCGCGGTGCCAGGACAGGAAGGAGCTCTGGGCCACCCAGCGGAAGAGCCGGTGCAGGGGCAGGACGACGGCCGTGGTGGAGACCATCAGCAGGTCGGCCAGGGCGAGCTCCCAGACCTTGACGGTGAAGAGCCCCCAGATCTGGACGCGCATCGGGTAGCCCGTGTCCCTGATGTTGCGCAGCATGGTGGTGATAGCCATGATGGCGAGCCCGATCCAGAAGAGATTGAAGAAGCCGTGGAAGTCACGGTAGTCGCTGTTCGGGTCGAAGTGCGAGACGCGCGAGGCGAACTCGATCGTGGGGAAGAGCCGCCGTCGCTGCTGCTGCTCCTCGCGCCGCTCCCGGCGGACCTGCTTGCGCGCCGACGACAGGATCTTAACCGACGGCGGCGCGTCCGGCGGGATTGGAGTCGACCGCCCACTGTTTGCGACAGGGGCAGGGGTCGTTCGGTCAGTTGTCTGTCTGGAGGGGAAAGGGGATGGAACGGGGCAAGGGGGTAGGAGAGTGCATACCTTGTGCTGGTGGCTGCATCGTTCTCCTGGGGGGTCTCTAGCAGGCTAGATGTCGTCGACGAGGCGTTGCTGACCTGAGATAGCTGCGAATGGAGCGACTTCCGTGGCCGAGGTCGGAGGACGTGGTTGTGCTGGTCAGAGACGCCGTTTGGCGGCTCGAACGAGGTAGCCATGGCTTGCTGCGGCTGGAAACCGGTTCCTGGCGGCAAACGCTCGACCGGCCGTGGTCGTGCCCGTGAGAGCTTTCCAGCCCGGTCGTGTTTTCCCGCTCAACTAGAATTAGCAGCACCGGCTTCGGCGGCTCCTGTCGATTGGATCCGACGTCACTTTGTCGGGGCGTGGTTCGAGTCGGTACCTACCCAATAATCAGACACGCGGCACACACTACAACTACAGCCACTCCGGAATGGTGTCTCTGGATGCGACGGGCGACGAGGCAAAAAGGGAACGAGGCAAACAAACAAGCAAAGAAAGGAGAGGAAATAGGAGGAAAAAAGAAGAAGAGAAAAAAGAGTACAAAACAACCTTGACAACTAGCCACAGGATCGACGCAACAAACGGTCTTGTCTGTACCTATAGATAAAAACCTGGTAGCTTGGGGGCGAATTTGGAGTTACGACTTTACACTATGACAGCAGGGAGGGCCTGGGAAGTCGACAGCAAAAGATAAGGAGAGGGCTGTAAATCTCTACCTAGATAATTCAGTTATCTTTGCCTTGAGAAACTGTCCTCGAGCGACGGCTGTCCTGCAGTTGTCTATTTGGGGATTGCGAGCTACATACTACCCGTCATCTCCTCCTCCACTTGTCTACAAGTCTGTTCACAGCCAACAGCGCTGTTGTGAGGATTTTCGAAATCCGAAGGACCCCTGCGGGAAAGGATGAAGTGGGGTCTCATATGCCTGTCAGCGTTGGTTCTGCTAGTGCGCTCCTGCGTCATTGCCACTGTCAATGAGGCATACGACAGGCGGGTACGGAGGGAGTTCTGGAACCGCCGGCAAATCCATGCTGCCCGCCCCCCGCCGCCAGGTAACGATTGACATGGAAGACAAAATTGTTGCATTCTGAGAGTGGATGGATCCGAGCTATCCTGTCGGGTGTCGGGTGGCCATCACGGCTTGAGCTGACAGTGTGAGAAGGTGCATTGTAGACTGCAGCTTGTGCTGCACTTAGGTGGCTTTGCTCCCTGGGGGGAAACAACATTTTAGGCTACAGAATATTGGACATACCCGGGTAGGCCACGCTTCAGTGATCTTCCTACTGGTTCTCGCAACGGAAGCCTCGGTTGTTCCGCACACCCACTCTTTCAAGGTTACATCTTCTCACTCAGGAAGCGTCTGGTCTGTCTTCGGCGTGCTGGACTAGGGCGCGTGAAATCGCCGCCTCAATGCGTTTATTTGCCGAGTTTCTGATTCAGCCGCATGGCACAGGGTCTCCGGTAGAGGATCCCCCTGGGGCCTAGGTGGTGCCTCAGGAGTCACACGATCAGTTTTCCTAAGCGGCACCGTTTCTCCTCACTGAATCCCTGGAGACCTGTTGTGAAGATGGTAGATACCTGAGGTATATATACAACCTCTATTTGGTATCGCTGGGATCTCCTTATCTATCTGTTAGCTTTTTCTTATTCCTACCCTCCTCCAAGATACGCAGTACATCTGGGATGGCGTCTTGGTGCATCAGGTCTGTTTGCTTCGGCGAGCCACTATTCCGACACGAGAGAGACCAGGGGGTTGGTCCATCGGTCTGGAGGTGAGAATGGCAAAGAAAACTAAACCCTCGTCATATATTGAAGGGAAGCGGCGACAACGGCAGATCTCGGGCTCAACATGACCGGAGCGGCTTCCGTGGTTGCGGGTGCCGAGGCTTCTTAGAGCTCCGACCTGGCCGATTTTTTGGTCGAGCAGGAAAAAAAATTGGCTTTGAAAGCTGAGCACGTGACCTGCAGGGACCGAATCATGCACCGTGTCTGCCGCCAAAATTAAAATTGGATCGACCGCTGGTGAGGGGCTCCAGATCACTTCCAGCTCGGGATGTTCTGCACTTCCCCGCGAGCAATTGGCGGTGAGCTCCTCCTGTCAGCCGGCAGATCTCTATACTCTCCTAGTCGCAGGTTGTCCCTCTTGCCCATCTCCTTGACGGCATCGTCTTCCCAGCGACAACGGCCACCACAGCAGCGTCTTTCCACCATGGCTTCTGATCGCCCGGTCACGGTTAGCGGCCCGCCCTCCGATTCGCGCCCGGTCGTCGTCAGCGGGCCCAGCGGCGTCGGCAAGACCACCATAGTCGAGAAACTCATCGAGTGGTACCCGGATTACTTCACGCGCTCGGTATCGTACACGACGCGCCTGCCCAGGGACAAGAAGCCCGGTGAACTGGAGGAGCAGGATGTGGACTACCACTTCCTCGAAGGGGAGACAGCCGAGGAGAGAATAAAGAAGTTCGAGGACCTGATCGCGCAGGATGCCTTCCTCGAGTAGTACGTCAAGCAACTAGAAGGCCTGGATTGTCCATATTGCAGTCGCCAGGACTAACGCAGGAACCTCCCCCATTCCCATAGTGCGAAGTATGGCGGCGGCAAGCCCAAAGATGGAACAGCCAAGGCCAAACCACCAACCTACTACGGCACCCCTAAAGACAACATCGCACAGGCGACATCTAAGGGCAAGGTCACATTCCTAGTCATCGAAAGAGTGGGCGTGGAGCAGCTCCAGGCGAAGGGGACGCCTGCCCGCTTCGTCTTCGTCCAGGCCCCTACATTCGAGATTCTCGAGGCTCGCCTGAGGGGGAGGACCGACGACTCGAAGAAGAGCGAGAAGGAGAAGGAGGATGACATCCAGTCCAGGCTCAACGTGGCCAATGATGAGATCAAGTGGGCTGAAACGGCGAAGATTAATTTTAGGCTGCTGAATGAGCCCGGCAAGGTCAAGGAGGCTGCCGCGGAACTGATGGACTTTATCTACGGTGAGAAGCTGGAGCGCACGGGTTAAACGGAGCGATTGGCGCGGTCGTGTGTTGGCGCTGACGTAGCGCACTGCCCAGCCGGTGTGAAAGGAAGGGGTCGCAGGCTGGGGTTGACCTTGGATTTGCCTCCTTTTTTTCCACTTTCCTAACGTAGTCTAGATTTCTCTTTCTGACATGTAGACTGGGAATTTGAAATGCTACACTTCCTTCTTCCTGCAGCAGAAGCTAAGGTACAGCGGCGAGGCGGCAAGAGTGCCATGGTCTCCCACGACATCGACTGCCTGATGGTCAAGGATCGATGGGCAGGTCGGTTACACTCCCACCCAATGGTCATCTCAGCTCGTCCTATTCCTACGGTCACTGTTGCACTTGCGAGCTAAAACAAAACAGATAGTGTTGGCCGTAACATCAAGGCCATGAGACCTCGGCTTTATCGGGACGTGATTTGTGTGAGTAATAGGCACACCAACGATGGGTTTGGCTGTTGGGCCACTCAGGGGGCCAACAGTTCAACAGGCCTCGGACAGTTCCACACTTCCCATGTGTCGACCTCGCCAAGAACCAGCACCAGTGATCGTTATGGCCTATTTTTTTTGCCCTACACTCAGACCGACAAAGGGATAAAAGACTGAAACGACGAAGTTACTTTTTTTCGGGGGTCTGAAATAAGGAAGCTCCGTAGCGAACCTCACAGCCCGATAGAGCTAATAACCGGTCAGGTAAGCCGCTGGGCCTCCCCAATGTTATACCATGATTCTCATCGAGGTTGGTCACAAGTGGCGCTTCTAGGTCGGGGCCGAGATGCACCCCAACACGACAGAAGACTACAGCTTTGTTCTTCTTTGGTCAAGGTTTGGATGAAACAACAAAGTTGGCCCAAACAGAGGCGCCAGAGGGAATCTTCCTTGAGGGAGGGCGGCTCCCACAGCATGGAATGACTGTCCTATGCTAACCTCCGGAGTGATATCACTATTTATTCACCATATAAAAGCTAACAATCCGGCCCATACAGTCGTAGCATTGAGGCCTGGTTCTCGATCTTCAGGCTCCATTTCGTTGGCATACACTCCATCGTACACAACCTCACGAACAACATATGAATATCGCAAAGGCCAATATACTACTGAAGCCACCAATCAAATCCTTGGGACGTGGCCCCGTCGAAATGCCCCAACAACCCCAGCAAAATCCCGCCCCTGGCAAAAACCGCCTGGCTGTCCTACACTCCGGGAACCTGGCGATACCTAGTTCGACAGCAAACATTAAAACTACTGAGAAAGAGCAAAACATACAAGAGAGCAAAGCCACGTTGCCGCCTTCATGTGGCACTCGGAGCATACCCGCTAAAGCCGTGGCAAAAGGCTCAAGCCGGTAGATGCCGGGTGCTCGACATTAGGAGTTTTGAGGCGCCTCCCGCACCGGAGTAAAGCTGACGCGAGAGGGGTGTGGGGGTGCGAGCATGTCCGTGAGAATCCAACAAGTTCGAGAATTCACCACTGGGAGAGAAAGGATGCGGAAAGCAGGAGGAAAGCAGCCCGAGCGAATGGATGTGTGGGATTCTTCGAGTCGCCAGGGACTCGTCTCGGAGTCGGCACTCCTTGGCCACTCAAAGCTACTGGCTAGGTAGCCCTTGAAGTCCAGTCTAGATCAATGAGAAGGGTATGGGCGGCTTTCCCCATGGGCGATGATCAGAATTTTGGCAGTTTGCTCGCCTACCTCTGCTGTCGTAGCTGGATATATGGGAGCCTGTTTCCTTTTGGGGTTTTGCGCTTCTCCTTTGTCTTTCATTGCGTTCAGCTGTCGTTCCACGCCTCAATGTATCAGAAGCTCCTTCACAGGCACCTAGCTCGGATTTTGGATTCTTCATTGTTTCGAGAGCCCAGAAGGAGCAAGCGCAAAGAGTGAAACGCGGCCGTGAAGTGAGAACGGGGGCGAGAGCAAGGGGAATGGCACCTGCATGCCAAGCACCCGAGTCTTGCCGCTGATGCTAGAGAGGGCGAGGGCGGCTGGTCACGGCTGGCCACAGGAAGTCTGTGGTGGTTGTGGTGCTCCTGGCCCAGTTGGGGTGGTCATCCGGGATGTGAGCGCCGTGCTATCGGTGTCACACGGGGTATCCCTCCCCACTCCCATCCATCGCCGGCCAGGGATGGGGTGCTGGACGACATCCGGGACAGACACTCCCGCACCACCGAGCTCCCCGCGCTGTATGCCGCTGCCGGTGGGCCATAATACGCTGTCAATGACGAGGGGTCACGTGTGCAGGCCATTTCCAAGGGCAGAGAGTTGCAACAGGGAGTAGCAAGACGAGGAACTGGTGCGCTCGCTTTGGGTAACAATGTGAGCTTATTTCTCGGCTGCTTCAGGGAGCGGTCAGGGTGGCGGAGATGCCGGTCGGGATGGCCTGGCAGTTGTAAGCAGTTCTGCCTGGTCTAGGAGCGGCGATAGCGGCGGGAATGGACCCGCGAGGAGAAGCTGCTGATTCGCCTCGAGAGTATAGGGGATGCACCGTCTCGTTCCGAAATACAAGCCATGACCGCAGGCCGTGTAGAACTGTTCCCGAAGCGGCCAACCCGAGTGAGATTATCGCCGTATCTGGCCGGTAGTTAGGTCCGATACGTGCTCCGCGACTAAGACAACTGAGCACCACAAACCCGATTATGTTGTCAAAACGTCAAATCAAGGAGCAGCCATGCTTGTCACCCCCGCGTGGGCGTCAATCGGCCCAATGACCTTCTCCAACAGCCTGGGGAGCAGCTCGGCCGCATCGCCCTGGAAGAAGTAGTCCTCGGGACCCAGGCCCTCCACGGCATCCGGATCCGGGTTCACGACCGCCACGACGGCGCCCCGCCTCTTAGCCTTCCAGACGTAGCCCGCGGCCGGCTGCACGGCGGCCGCGGTGCCCACCACCAACATCACATCCACGCCGGCAGGGTCTGCGATCCAGGCATCCACCTCGGCCAGCATGTCACCGTCCAGCGCCTCGCCGAACCAGACCACGCCCGGCCGCAGCAGCGCCACCTTGCAGCGCGGGCAGCGCGGCAGGTCGGCCCGGTCGACGGGCGGGGCCGGCAGGTCGGCGTCGCGGATCCAGTCCGGCTCCGGGTCCCGGGCCGCGGCCGCCAGCGCCGGGCACAGGGGGTCGTCCGCGTTGCCGCGCTCGACGTGCCCGCACCCGCCCGCGCAGGCCAGGTCCAGCAGGCTGCCGTGCAGGGGGCGCAGCTGCGCCGGCGGGTGGCCGGCCCGCTGTGAGAGGCCGTCCACGTTCTGCGTCAGGCAGAGGAACCCGAACCCGAACCCGTCCCCGCCCCTGCCCCCGCCCCCGTCGCCCCCACCCGTCGTTGTCGCCGCCCGCCGCGCCAGCGCCGCCAGGGCCAGGTGGGCCCGGTTGGGGGACGCGCGCAGGGCGGCGTGCCGGCGCCAGGCATAGAAGAGCCAGACCAGGCCCGGATCGGCGGCGAAGGCCTCCGGGGTGGCGAGGGAGGCAGCCTCGTGCCGGCGCCAGAGGCCGCCCGCGCCGCGGAAGGTGGGCAGTCCGGACGAGGCCGAGAGTCCGGCCCCGCAGAGGGCGAGGATGCGCCCGCCTTCGCTCTTGTTGACGACCCTGCTGATGAGCTCTTGGAAGTCTGGGATGGACGTGCGCGGGACCGACGCCTCGGCGCGCGCCGTGTGCCGCATCCAGAAGGGGCGGCGGGAGTAGAAACTCATTGCGCCTGCGGTGGCGGGTGCTGGCCACGGTGCGCTCGTACGCCGACTTTTCGATGGAACGTTTAGTCGGATACGGGGAAGAGGGATGGGTGGGAATAACATGGGAAGGGGGTGGTTCTTCTTAACATGAGAGAAGGGGCAGGAGCCCGTGCTGTTGGTGTCATTTACGTAGGTATGTTAGGTATGTGAGGCAAGGGGATGGGGAGGTTCATCGTCAGCGTGACGCTATTGGATTGACTTCACATTCAGCGTCACATGCGGGTCACGTGAATCCACAACCACTACCCATCTTTGCCTTTGGTCAAGCCCTGGCGTTATGGTTCTCGGTTTCAACGGCAAGAACTTTGATAGCTATGGGACATTACCCAAGTCTCTAGTCGGATTTTCCACACTCCGGGCTGCGTCAAGTATGACGCAGCTTCGTAGACAAACTGGTGATTGATGACTCCCTAGTCTCCCTAGTCGGTTCCCATGCTGATGGGAAGGCCTATGATTACCTACCAGATAAATATCACAGAGATTTGTGGTGTCTCGAAATGAGTCACTTAAATGTAGGTATCATCTACAGATTGCCAGAGTAATAATTATCAAGTCACCTGATAATCTTGATGCTGTAAAGCGTACCAGCGTTATGGCCTCTTTATCCCGTGAGATAATTAACTGCTAATTACATCAAGTGATGAAACTTTTGCCGAGAAGTCAATAGCATTGTCGGCGCTTTGTTAACTTTGTTGTCTTTGTACCTTAGCATGAATGATTGCAAACCGTCACCTTTAGCACCGCATCACATCCTCTGGTGCTGGTTCGGTGAATAGTAGAAACCACAATGCTAATTATGCAAGGTTAAGCCCTTAGGTCCTACTTATAAATATTAACCAAGAGTTAATCTCTACCCCGTCCACATTACGCTTTTCTTTCTTCCTCCATACCGACGATTGTTTAGTTCTCGACTCCTAGTCCTTGGATTGCCATCGAGGAACCCCTTTCGACAATAGGATCCCTGAACAAGCTAGTTGCGCAGTTATCGCAAAAGAGAAAACCACCTTCGGGCTTTCAACACGTTGTTACACGTCATCATGGGTCCGGGTCCCTGCAAATTCTGTGGCCGAAGCCCTTGCGAGTGTTGGGGTATGGGCCACCGCAAGCCGAAGGAACCTAGCAACTCCAGCAACCTCACCACGCAACCAAAGACGGCTAATAGAAAGTAAATAGTTCGATGCAGTTGCTCAGGTAATGTCTGTCTATGTAGCTAGACTGTTGCGTAACACTTGGTCACGCGTTCTGCTTTTCCTCTTACAGACCTACACCCTCTCGGCCAAGACCACCTTCTACTACTACCATGGATGGGGGGTGGACCCCATGCTTACTGGCTTAACAATCAGCCTAGCTAGTCCAGAAGTCAAAGCAATCCAGAGGAAATGTACTGCTTAATTTTCTGAGGTACTTCTTAACTCACCTACCATTCCCCAATATACATCTAGATCCAAAGATGGACGTTTGCCTTAGCTCTCTGACTCGGTGTCGTATCGTGTCAACCCGTATTTTGTCGCCTGAGTAACCAAATGGGCCTCGTGATTTCACGCCTTAGGTGTGTGGACACTTGTCCCAAGAACTAGCTGACGGTTAGTTGAAGAGCCGCTCTTGTTGAAAGGGTTCAAACATGTTTAATTCAGTATGTGGGTGGTTATGTTCCCTGGTAGCCACCCAGCGTGAGCGGTTTTCCGCACTCCATAGCCGTAGAAAATAGAAGATGAACCTGCTAATTAGTTGCAGGCAAGGTTGCCTCTCATGGGTAGTCGTAGTTGCTCCAGGGGCGATCGTCTTCATTGATTGTTGAGCCTCTGTTAATTAGTAGTTTTTGTGTTCCTCTTTGTCTCACCTCACTTCACCTGTCCTCTCTGGTCAAGGTTTTTGCTCTCTGCAGTCCGCATGATCTCAAATGAATGTAGGCCGGCTTTCTTTCTGTCTCGTGCAGACTCAGAACCTTTTGGCATCCTCATCGTGGTTTCGGATGTTAGTCCTAAAATAAGGTACGTACCTACCTACGATACTTACCGAGGCAGGGAGGCAACACTCAAGAGCACCGCGAGGAATAATTAACAGAATTTCAATCGACAGCCCTTACCCTCGCAGAACTGATATCGGCTTTGGTGTACACACTTGCTTATTTAAAGCGCTGGATACCTGGGCATCTCTGAGCCTTGTCGGCTCATGGGTTCCAACTTCCTCACTCAGCATCGGACCCGACCGGTCCCGTAGGTAAGTATGAGTGAAGTGGGCTCGATCCTGGATCATGTCTGTCCATTGAGCCGTGATAACTAATGGTTTCTGGGTTGCCCCTGTGAATCAGATGGCATCGCGTTGTTACCAAGTCCCCTGTTCTCACTGCTTTCTTGCCAAATCACTGTCTCGGCCCTTTGAGACACCTCATCACACTTGCCACAAACTCAGGGCGCTCCCTTCACTTGGCCAAAATGGCGGTCTAGCCCTTCCGGTATCATCTGATACGTCTACTACTGCTGTTATCATGGCTCCTTCAATAAATTGCGTCTCTTGATTGCTCCTTTACATGCAAACAGACGATGACGCATTGTCAACAATCAACGTTGTTTGTTGTTTGCATCATAGCAATTCTCGATCGTGGAACGCCTCGGTCTGATCAAGCATTGTGATCTAGATCTAACAGTCGCACCGGGCCGCCTGCGGTGACCGACTTCGTCTTTCGGTGATACAGACTACACTGCTCACGTACTTGGTCTTGGTGATCACCGTTCTGCAGAGAATATCATGGCTGGTAATTTCGCATGAGCTATTGTAATTTGCGACTCTAGGCTCCTCTCACACAAGTCCAGCGGTGTGAGCCTCTGAGGACATGTCTTGCCTTGGATCGTGGCGGAGAAGCGACAGCTAACCCAACGGCTAGCCCTGCTCAATGATACTTGTTGTCCATGGAAAAATTGTGGCGGTCGTTGGGGTCGTTTTGATTAGATGGGCGTATGAGTGTCCCGTTGAGGTTGTCATTTTGCCGATCAGCCAGTCACTCTTGCAATCCAATTAAGTGCAGAATTACATATCTACCTATCTAGGTAGACACCCAGCTGAGGCTACTAGAAGATCGTCTCATGTCGTGACAGCCGAAGGTGGCGGAAGCGGCCTTTTCTGATCCCAGCCGAGAATCACAGTGAAATGTATGATGGTAGCAGCTTCTGGGCGCTGCTAGGAGTCGGCCACTTCGCTAGCCCTCGACTTGGTTCTGAATATCTGATTCTGGGGCGCCATGGCGGATTTTTGCGAGGTCCATCCATGGAGTTTTGGGTGTTACGGGTACGTACGTCTCGCGTGGCACCCCAGCCACCAGCCGTACCCCTAACCGGCCTTTCTCTCACGCGGCTTAGGTGGCCAGCAGCCAAGAGCTGAGCTGGACCCGGACGAACCGGACGGATTTCAACTTGCGGCCACTGGCGTGGCGACCTTTGTGAGACAGAGACCTACCCACCTACCTTTCTAGATAGACACCTAGCCTAGTCACACCAGTGCCACTAAGCAGTCCGACGCGTGGTACGGTCCGATACCGACGCTACCGTAGCAAATGCTGGTTATCGTCCAACGTAAGGCGAGTGTCACTATGCCAGTGATGCACGAACCAACATTCAACTGTCAACTCTTCGATATCGGTTGGATCACTAGAGGACTGTGCCACCATCGTACCAGAAGGACCATAGAATCGATACAAACTCCCTCGAATGGGCAAACGGAGCCTGTCGTTCGTAAGCAGCCCCGGTCTCGCCAGTCCCGACACTCACTTGAAAGTTGAACATACCAGGTGTCTTATGTCTGGATCGGGTCCGGCTTCAGGTTCCTCTTCGCCCTCTCGTTTCTAAAGGGAGTTATTGAGAATGTGACAGTGTGCAAACCTGATATACCGGCAACATTGGATTACTGATATCAACCTACCTGCACAATTACGGATTACCTGCCCAGCCATGCCCCCAGATAATTTCCAATCATATCGCCCGACCTTTGGGAGAAATTGTCCGTTGTTTTCATGGGCCCTGGCTGTGTCACTTGTCTTGGGGTCGGGATCGTCTGGGACGCTTCCTTGAATCAAGTGCACACCAGCACACCTTCGGGAGGAATGTAAATATGCTATGTTGAATTTTAATATGTGGTCCCTTCGACCGACTGTGCTTCCCACGAGGCCACATCTTGTTCCGATAGTTAGGTAGGTAGGCGCGTTGACGCTTGTCAGGCTGTCCGCTCCTGTCACTTGCCAGCTGTGCTTAATTATATCAATATGATTTACGACATTATCCCGTTACGGGACAAGAAGTCAAGGAGACGTCTGGAAATGCCACGTGCAGGAACATGTTACCTCTTCGCCATGCATTTCATTTCTCCCACTTGACGATGATGCAATCACAATTTATACCGGGCAGCCGGGGACTCTTTGGAGGTAGGGTGCAACCAGGCAGTTGTTATTAACTGCAGACTGACTGTCTGCGGCCATATCTATCACTCAAGCCCCTGAAATTTACAAAGTTTGCCATCACAAGGATCAAGGGATCACAACATTTACCTCTTGACTTCACTGCGCTGCGTGATGATTGATGCATGATCACACCTATCCATTCAACCCACCTCGGGAAAGGAGCGATACAGTCAATTTGTTTGCGACAAGCAAATTCAAGCCTTACAACCCTCCCAACCTCCATCCAATCTACCCACATGCTGTGATCCCTCCCATCGACTCCCTGCGGCCCACATAGCGCTGGTTAGGATCTGACTGGCTGGTCACGGCTGCCCGACACGGGAACTTGCAGATCAGCTTCTGCAGGTACACAGGAGTCCATTTCTCGAAAGACGACCGAGACGACCAGACGGCCAACTTACAACAAATGCAGAGACAGTCAGCACAGCTGGCCAGCAGGCCAGCAGGCCGGCGATTCAGCGGGGCAGAGTTGATCAACGATTCTTGTGTCAACCCCCTGATACAACCCGTAGCAACGGCCCAACATGTCTTCCTCTCTCTCGATTCAATGTCACCCTGCCATGCGTCCCGCCCATTAGTTTCCCGGTTTTCTGTTTGCTCCAAGAATTTCCCATGGAGCAAACGGAACAAGGGCGGCGATAGTTGAGCGTTCCGAGCAAGATTATCAGCGGACAGCCACAAATCAAACCCTGCTTCCGCATTTGACTCCATATACTCTCCCGATCCGAGACCCGAGCTGTGGAGCATCGGAAGAAGTTGCTTGTGTGGTTATTTTTGTGGCCGGGGAAATGGGTCTACCTTTTCGCACATGTTAGAAATCTTGTTTGATTCCGAAGTGGCTGGTTACCTAGCTACGTACATACCTACGTATGTACCTACATAGGCATGCATGGCGTTCCAGCGAAAACAACTACCAACTGCAAGATTGCTAACATACGTCGACTGTCTGGCCTCTAATCACTTTGTGCCTGAAGGCCTTACCTAGGCAGGACAGTTGCAGATTTCCCATGCCTAGCAGTGGTGGCGGCCTCGCGAGGAAGAAACGGGAGTCACCACCTAGACTTCATACGGCAGCCGGCAGCTGGGGGGCGAAGGCACCAGTGCAGCGCACTTGCTCAGGCCAAGCTGCAATAGCGCGACTGATATGGGGAAAAAAGCAGAATATCCACAGCTGAGGTCCTCTTACATTCCCAGATTCGATTTACATGTAGTCATTGAAACCGCCAGGTCAGACAGGGGTGCTTCCTAATAGGCACTAAACGCCAACGACTGCACAAGGGGCCCCATTTCTAGGTAGTCAATTCTTATGAACCTCTTAGCTGGGCCTATTTCATTTTTGCCCCCCTGGATCTGCACTTCTGCAGCCCCCCTGGCTACAGCCTCCCATCGGAACTTTGCAGCAAAGGTGTTTGCACCTTGGTCCTTACCAAGGAGGTAATTACCAACTAATTAGTGAACCCGCTGCATGGATTGCGGTTTGTGCTTGCTAAAATCTTCCAGCTGGCACCTTATACACCATGGCCACGGTGGACGGGGTTCCAGGCTGGTAGTGAGGCCAGTGTAACAATCTGTCATCTGTCTCACAGGCCCGCAAACATTGTTTCCTCCTCGAAGATCAGCCACTGCGACGGCCGCACGATGCAGCCTCCAAAATTCCAGTTTCGACTTCGAATAGCACAGAGCCACAGGCCACAGGAACAACATCCGTCTTGCCGTCTCATCATGCTGTCGTCCTATCCTTGCTTGTATCTTGAATTCTAACTGTAATTACAAGTGCACCGCGTCCTAATGTGGAGCTGTTGGCGACTAGGACCAGCAGGTGCGTACTGGGGGAGATGCGAGGCAGGTCTCAAAAGAAAGGCGGTGCATTAATCTTCTGCAGCTCCACCATATGGCTGCGCTCTCTAAGATTTATAGAGAGGAGAGAAGGGCAAAAGCCATAAGACTAGAGGGAAGGCGGAGAAGCCCCGAGAAGCAATGTCAGCCGACTGAAGGATATATATATCTACGTTATGGCATACATACCCCTCAGCGTTGCGCGCCAAAGACCATTTTGCACACTCGTATCTCAGATTAGAGCATTTCTTCTTAGAGGTAGGTAGGTAGGAGTCACGTCCGTACCCTCCATGACCACCCGGGCACAGACCAGCCACAAAGCACTACCACGATTGAATCTGAGCCACTGAGACTCAGGATTTGTGTACATGTACCTAGATATACGACTTGAGAGAATGTGAATGGCGCATCAAACCACCCCATGGGATTAGGATTTGGGAGCAGAAAAACCTACCTTCAATCTTCATATAGTTACTATTTAGGTACACACCTGAGACTGAGAGTCAAGGGCCAACAATCGAGGGTCGAGAGTCCCTCCAGCAGGTTCTAGCTCGGAGCTAGGCTACAAGTGGACGATCCTAATCCGCCTCGTGTCGCCCGGCCGCATATTACATAGATTAACGGCCCAACCACAGATCTAATAAACATGTTTCTCATGGTCATTTCTCCTATCTCTCGCTCAGACGCCTCAGACGCCCACTAAGTCGGCCTAAACCGTTAAATCGGTAGTCTGCCTCCCATGCGCCATGCGTGGTCCCGTCTTCCCGTTCCCGAGTCTTGACGGTCGAATAGCCGATTTGATCCACTAACCAAAAGTCCAAAAAATTCAAGAGTGCACACGGCACAGACCAGTGAGGCCACCCTCCACAGGGCCACAAGCTCACAAAGACAAGGACACCAGGTACAAACGACGATTCTCCCTGGCCCCTGGCCTGACGGTCCTGCTACCCATCCACAGGCCACGATGGTCAGGAACAAGGATGTTAGGGATCTATCCCGGTATGCTCAGTCTGTGCTTCCACGCAACTTCCTTCGCATAGTAGACTGGTTGTCCCGTATTCTCGCAAGTTGCAAGTCACTCGTACTCGCCTACTAGTAATTAATCCTAAGCTTCTTGCTCCTAGGTAATTCTAGGTTCACAAAAGTAGGAAAACCAGGCCCTCTAGAGTCTAGACAGCCAGTATTCTGCTCTGAGAGACATCGCCGGCTGTCTGCTAGATGTTTTTGCACCCCTGAATTCGGGCAGATACACCAATTGGACCCCGGTGGCTGGCTTGCCACTCGGCCTGCTGCTTTCCTGTCACTCACCGCGGACGCAGCAGATCCGCCCCTTGCTGATCCCACCTTGGCTATCGTTTCCTGGCCCAGGTAATGACCTGGTCAGTTAGTACCATACCACAACGGGCACGGGGAATCCACGGACCTGCAGCTGCAGCACTGAACACTTGCAGCTGTTGCAGCACTCGAATCAGTGCTCACAGGCTGTTAGTGCACCCAGAACCCGCCATCTCATGTCGTCATCCCTTGTTTATGAGACCAGGATTATGAGGCCGGGGAAGGCCCAGGCCTGTGTACCAATTAGCCAGCGGCCTTCACATTTGGCATAACCGCAGCAAGCAAACGGGAGGCAGTCCATGTCCCCATGGACTTTTTGCACCCATGCATTCTCTGCTGGGTCTCGCATGCACTGCATATTCCGCTGCGTGGGTATGGGGGCCCCGGTGCTGTCAGATCGGGTGCGTGAAGGATACGAGACTACTCCAAGTGGCTGTTGGGTTTAGCTCAGCGGGTCGGCGCGAAGTTGTATATAAGCCCTGGGAGAATCCCTTGAGCTCACCCTTCAGACGGACGATCAGGACCTTGCCTCTCGCCGCAAGCCTCTTCATCTGCCCGCCCTCCACCCTTTGCTGAGGTCTTCCCCCTGGTCTTCTTCCCTTATCGATTCCATCGCTTTCCCCCACACTCGTTCTCACATTCGTTACTCTTCCGACACTCGTTTTATTTGACCGAATCCTGGGCTTTGCCTGGACCTACCATCTAGCATGCGCGGTCTCACTCGCTTTGCCCTACTGGGCCTGGGGTATGTCTACTACCTAACCTCAGGGCATCCCCCCGAGCGGGAAATCTTCGTCTTCTGCCAACTTGGCAGAGGGCGGCCGATGTGATATTGGGGCAAGACAGTCGTTGACTTTCGGAGGAGAACACCGACTTGCTTCCTACATGGACACTAAACCATTTTGTGACTGACTCCATGCACTGACTCGCCCCTTCTCCCGAACCTAGATCGAGCCTCGTAGAAGCAGTTCCCCATGTCAACTACGGCACCAAGACCGTGACTGTCACGGTCACCCCAACTTGCCCGACGCTGATCTGTCCGACGCATGGGGTAGTGACGGTCTATCCGACTGATTGCGGCTTCACCTCGACTTTGCCGTCGCCTTCGTCGTCTGTACCTGGGACTACATACTACAACTCCAGCACCAAGCCTATCTTATCGACCAGCTCTTCGTCCCAGGAGACTTTTTTAACGGAGACCACCATCACTGACACGTGGACCACTTCTTCAACCTCCACGGAGTACTCGTCCACCACCACCTCGTCCTCTTCCTTATCCGAGAGCACTTCGGGAACCACTTCTGGAGGCTCTACGACTGAGACATCAGGCACTCTTCCCGTTTCCTCTTCGACCGAGGGCACCACGACGACCACCTCTGGAAGCTCCACGACCGAGGCGTCTAGCACGACCGAGACCACCACTCTTCCCGTGACTGATAGCTCGTCTGCTGGAAGCACTAGCAACCCGTGGACTACATCGAGTTCGTGGTGGACTGCCCCCACCGGAACAGCACCGAGCAGCTCCATCACTGGAACATACACCACTGCCCCGTGGTCAAACTCTTCGACTTCCCTGACCACTGGTAGTGCTACGGACACCACAGCCAGCGAAAGCTCTTCTGTGACGGACGGATCATCTACCTCCTCGTCTGCCTCTGAGACCTCTTCCTCTGCCACCGAGACCACCGAGACCAGCACGGCCCCGGTTTCCACGACCACCACTCGGACTACACCTCCTGATACCACCGCATCTACATCTGTGGATACCTCGAGCACCTCAAAGACGTCGGAGGGCTATGGTGGACCTTCTAGCTCAGGGTCGTCTTCGTCTGCCACCTGGACAACGAGTTTCCCCTGGAACACGACGCTCCCGTCCTTGACGACCGGGCCGTCAACGACAGACACTGTGACAGAAACGTCCGGCACTTTGCCGATTTCATCTTCGAGCAGCTCCTCGTCATCCTCAGGGTCTGTCGGGACCGAGACGAGCACCTCGAAGACTCCCAGCACCGCCACTACGGAGACTTCTACGGAGGCTTCTACCACTAGCCTGCCCTGGACCACTGATTCGGCCACAGAAACTTCCACCACTGCTCCCGGCACTACCGAGACCACCTCTTCCGAGGCTTCAAGCACGAAGACCTACCCTGGAACGTCTTCGACAGATGTGACGCTGACCACTGAGACGTCAACCACGGCTTCGGAGACCTCTGAGACGACCACCACGACTATCGCCACGTCGACCGAGTCTGCCTCCTCTTCATCCACATCTACATATGAAAGCAGCTGGACAAAGCCTACCTGGTCCACCGAGAGCAGCACCAGCAAGGAAACCACTGGGACAGAGTCAAGCACCGACATCCCTTCGTCATCTTCGTCTTCTTTCACCCCCTCTAGTTCGACAGCTTCGACAACGGATGTTGTTACTACCACTCAAAGCACGGTGACTTCCACTGGAACCCTGACTGACTACCCCAGCTCATCCTCCTCCATTGTCGAGACCAGCAGCACAGCGCCAACTCTCTCAAGTGAGAGCAGCACCACTAGCACGGCCTCAACCAGCACTGAGACCGCTGGGACAACTGAGACAACGATTACGGACTACTCCTCGACCTCCTCCTCGTGGACAGTCTCGACGACGGACATCGATACCACTGTCAGCACTACCTTGACATCCACTGGAACCTTGACGACCGAGACGGGATGGACTACCTCCGGGGCTGAGACTGCTACCAGCTCCACAAGCACTGGTAACACCGAGACGAGCCAGTCTTCCTGGACGTTTACGTTTTCTACATCCTCTCCGACGTCCTCTGACTCGGCCACGACAACCACGGGTGGATCAGACACCACGACCCTCACGACCGTGAGCTCCACGGAGACCCTGACTGATACCACCGCTTCGTCGTCCACCTACGGGAGCAGCAGCACGGAGGCCACGCTCTCAAGTGAGAGCGGCACGTCCACCATTGGGACTGCCACTGCCACTTCCACTGGCGAGGAGTCCACCACTACTACCGGTTCGTCTGCCAGCACCACCTCCGCAACTGCTTCCACCGTCCCAGTGACCTCCACCGGCTCCACTGCCACTGGATCCAGCGTGACCACGAGCTGCCGGAAGCACTCTACTACCACCTCGCTCTCCTCGCTCTCCTCGCTGGTGCCGTCTGGCCCATCGTCCGTGCCTTCGTGGAACTCGACCTCGTCTAAACCATACCCTTCCTCATCAGGCACAGGCATAACCATCATCAGCTCGACCGACGCGATCCACAGCACCTCGACGGAGTACAGCACTACGTATACCACGAGCACGGCCAGTAGTGACACCGCCACGGCCACTAGCGACATAACCACAGCCACCAGTGACACAACCACGGCTACTAGTGACACCACCACGGCCAGCGCAACCGACAGCATCACCAGCACCACCGACAGCATCACCAGCACCACCGACAGCATCACCAGCAGCAGCAGCAGCACCTGGTCTTACAGCTACGGCGAGTCGGAGACCGTCACCTCGCCCGGCACCTCCTCGACGGAGACCCCGACCACCCTGGTCACCTCGCGGACCGACCCCTGGAGCGGCAGCAGCAGCTCGAGCACCGCAACGGAGTCGTTGCCGGAGGACACGACGACGACGGCGACGACAGACGCCGCCACCACCACCACCACCGACGGGGCCACCTCCACGACTGCGCCGCCCACCTCCACCCCGGCGACGACCACTGCCCCCTGGGGGTACGGCGGCGGGTACGGCGGCGGGTACCCCAAGGGGTACAACTTCTGGAAGAACAAGCAGGACCGGAAGAAGCACCACAAGGGGTGGTGGTAGATTGGTTGGTTGAGCGGGAGCCCTTCTGACGGTGTTGCAGGGGAGGCGTGATGTGGCTGTTGGTGGAAGGGAGGGTGCGAGAGGAGACGAGAGAGGCGAGAGGGATGGGGATGGGGATTGGGAATGGAGGTGGGCGGGGAGGAACACTTTATAAAAAGATGAGGAAAAAGGCGGAAGGCGGAATGTGTCGGACAGATTGGAGGTTGGTGATGTATGGTAGTGGGTTGGACCGGGATGTGAGTTGTGAAGACAGGGGCCTTTCTTCTTCTTTATACACCTTCTCTACATTCTTTTGCCCTTCTTTCGTTACTCCTCGTTAGAAGCCGCCATTTTGGGGCCGTCCAGTCAGGGGTGGCCTTCTTTCTCAACATTCCTTTGACTTTAATTATTTTTCTTCTTGATCTCATCAGCATACCTAACCCCCATTTTTGTATGTTGGCTGATAATGGCTCCCTAAATGTTTACTCCGTTCGATCCTGCGCATCATTGCCTACCTCGTACGGAGGCGTTGTCGGGCTGAGATAAATTGTACATCAATGCTGAAATGATGGTGTAACCAATGGCGGTGGCTGTGCTAGCCCATGGAGGGACGGAATCGTCTGGCGGTCTCAGGGCTCCTTTACATTGCTAGCGGTGTGTTGTCTCTGGTCCGAGGTCCGAGGCCACGTTTCCTTTGAGTACGTTTTGGGAATTCGAGGGCAACCTCAAGCTGAGCCGCGAACTTGGGGAATAGAAGGTGAAACTGAAGTTGAAATGAAAACGAAAATGTAGAAGGATGGCTGGCAGGTGTTAGGTATTAATTAAGATCCCTTGTCCGAGAATCAAGCAATCGAGAGGCGAGCGACGCCCGCACGGTATGATGCTCGAGGTTGCAATGAACTTTTGTTCAGCCTACAAAAACAAGGCTTGACCAATCTCGAGTCTCTCATACGAGAAATGGCGGGGTGCCCTTCCGCTTCAGGGGTTGGGGATCGCGGGATCCTCTGGTCGTTAAATAGTTGCCTAGAGATGCTCTAGGTGTGGTGGCCCGGCTCCCCACGGCGCAGCGGACAATTTTCAGTCTCTCAATTGTTCCCAATTGTTTTTCTGTCGCTCTTCCTTCGTTGCTTTACAGCTGTGGTCAGTCAACATAACAAACCGACCTAGGTGCCTGGGCATGCAAACAAGTGCCGGCTAATGCTTGTATCCCTTAACTCTGTGTCACCAGGCGCCATTGCCACTGTTGCGCAACCTCCATTGTCTTTTATGTGGGACTTTTTTAGGTAGACTTCTGCTAGCCGTGAGTGAGCCCACCCTTCGCGAGGAGCACAGTCTGCAGGTAGGTACCCAGTCTCCTCAAGCCGTCTCTCCAATTAGGCATAGGACTGACTTTCTTCGTCCTGTCGCTTGGAAGCTTGCACGGTGTGGACACCACATACCCATTGGAGCCCATTGAGCTCACGCGGAGTCAGTCATCTTGGGAAAACAAAATCCCGGGGCGGACACGGGATTGGCACGACATTGCCCCGTCGGGTACTGCCCCGTGCCCCCCGGTACTCGCCGGTATTCACCGGTGCCGCCTGGCCTTGACCGCCGGTCAATGGTTCCAGCAGGCTATCATACGGCTGCTTCAAGTCGCGACCTTGCGGCCAAGGGCGCTCCGATGCGGTGACACTCTGTCGCTGTCCCCGCTGCGTCCCATTTCCGGAGCATCTCTTCTCGTCTTCCGAGCAAGTCGCGCCTCCACACTACGAACCCACCATGCGACAGACACTCAGGCCGCCCATGTTGCCGCCGACAATAGCAGATGATATCGCCTCCGTCGCCTCACCCATCGAGACGACCTCCTCAGAAATACAAAAATCGGCCAAGAGACGACTCCACCATGCCATGGACGGGACAGTGCTCCGTGTGGAGGGGCCGAAGCATGATGGATGGTGGATCGCCAAGATTGTGATCAGGAGCTTCTCGACCGCCACCGCCGTCGCCATCATCATCCTGACCATTATACTCTATAGTTTCCCATTGACTACCCAAGACATAGTTGCGAATATCGCGGGATACAGCTGGGTATGCGCACCGACAACGTCATACAGCCCTTAGACCCCCCCTTCTCCTGCCATCATTACTGATATGCTGATATGCCGTTTGCTGCGGATACCAGGCAGGCGCCGTGCTGCTCTGGGACACGTGCGAGTTCATTACCATATGCTGTCGAAGGGGCTATGGCGTCACACCGAAGGCGCACATTGGCTTGGAGCTGACTCTCTTCCTGTTGGGTGTTGCCGCCATGGCCACCATGTGCGTCTTTGACTCGCGACTATGGTATCCTTATACTTGCAGGGGGTATGGCATCTACTGCGCTCGAGTTGCTGCCTACCCCGCGCTGCTCGCGCTGCTCGTGCTTCTCTTGTAGGTGTCCCCCCTCCCCCCCCATTGTTGGATAGCGGCCGGGGGAGATAGCTAACGACGGGTTTGCGTCGTGTTCCTTCTAGGACCATGCACTTCATCCTACTTGTGAGGAACTGCATGGACCGGCGCAGGGGCAGGGGCATCACCCCTCGGATCATGTACCTCCCGACGGGCCAGCCGGTCGTCGTGCTGCCGCGGCCATACCCTCCGGCCCCGACCCGCGAGACGGACCTGGAGATGGACGTCATCACCACCAACGAGCCGACCCCGGTGTCCCCCGTGGACCCGAGCAGTCCCCACATCGACCCCCTGCCCAGGCAGCAGCTCCCGCCGCCCCTCCCGCCCCGCCGTGTCCACACCGACGCCTCCTCGTCCACTGCCGCGGGGAGCAGCGACCCGGGGACGAGGGCGGGGAGCACCTCCCAGCAGCAGCAGCAGCAACAGAGTGAAAAGCCGCCGCGGCGGAGGAAACCGGTCCCGACGCGGGGGACGCACTACGCCGAGCCCTGGGCCGCTCCCGGGCCCGGGTACGCTCCAGACGAGGCCGAGCGGCGGCGCGCCGAGAGGGGGGAGGGCCAGGCCCAGTGGATGTCCCTGGGCGAGGTCGGGGTGAGGGGGAGGCCCGGCGGGGACACCAAGGCCGGGGAGGGCTCACACGTGTCGAGACGGTGGTCGGGGTGATGCGGAACGAAAATATAAAAGGAATAAAAAAAATTTAAAAAATAAGAAAAGGATAGCCAGCGGGGATATTTTGCAGTTGAATATAATAAGGGTCGATTTTGGATGACTTTTGCTCCACGGCACCTGGTCTTGGTCGTGTCAATGCGCCGGATGAGGAGGAGTGAATGTCATTTCGTTCCGGTTATGAAATATGTGAGAGGAGGTAATATTTCGGGTGCATGGCTGCTGTCCATTTCCCTCCAGAGACCAACGGCTCGGCATGTGGTTAGAAATCACATCAAAAGATTTGATGGGGAAAAAGATCTGGGCGTGGCAAGACTCGAACTTGCGTTTCTTCGGCCACAACGAAGTGTACTAACCCCTATACGACACACCCTTCAACCACTGCGCCATGTGGCACATTGCTGGATGGACTTGATTCGTTAATGCGGGGTTTATCTCCCCAAACGCATCATGATTCCCGGCTGCCGGAGTTTAACTCATTCAGCTCACAGCAAAGCAAGACCCTTTTCCTGGTCGGAACTTGGTTGACTTCGACAACATTTAATACTCCCCCTGCGAACTTCCGGTGGTCAATACTCGTCATAACTTTAATTGGTGAGCCAGGCTGCATCCGCCAGGTTGAGTTCATTCGCCGACCTGGCGTTTCTCTATCTCCTCGTGTAACAAACCCACCATCATCGTTTGGACATTGCACGTGTCACAGTACCTATCCAGGTATGGAAAGAAGTGCAAAATAGGAACAGCCCAAGTTCCTATGGATGAATGGTTGGAACATGGGGTTAGGTCATTTCGGGGACACGCCGCCAATAGCCAGACATACCCAACCACTGTTTAAGGAGCCAGAAATACTGCAGATAAGCATTTAGGCATGCTTCGTATATTGCATATTAGGGTATCTTTGTTCTAGGGGATGAACACACTAGGGAAACAAGTCCTGCCACAACACGCGATCGCATAAGGAGCGACCAAAGGGCACGCTCCAGGGCTCCAACCAAGCCAGTAGACCACCGCAGTACGCGTCAGACCGAGACCCAAGAGGAAGGTTTCAAGCGTGTCAGTGAGTGGAACTCCTAAGACTGACGATCACAGGCCGTTGCTGGCGCAGCTGAAGACACTTCCCACGGCGCCAGTGTGAAACGAGTCGATGATGCTCTGCACGGTGGCGTACGTCCCGACGGTCAGGAAGAAGATGCCGATGAGGATGATGAACACGTTCAAGCCTGCCAAGACGTAGCCACTGACCGAGCGGTCCTTGACGAGGGTGACCTTCCCGTCCGCCCTCCTCATTCGGAAGTAAGCTACGCCCCAGAAGATGAAGCCAAAGAAGCTATCGAAGAGGGAGGACATCAGGGAGAGAACTGTCGGTGTAGAGAGGCGTCAGCACAGTCCATGCCATACTCGTGGAGGGCGAAACAGGCGAGGGAAGCGAGGAGGAGGAGGGAGGGGCGGTGGGGAGAGAAATATGAGAGAAACATAACTCACGGTCGGAGAAGAAAGGAATGACATTGGCAATGATGAAGGCAAGGATCCAGGTGGCCACTGCATAGCATCAGGTCAGCAAGAGGATCAAGAACAGCTACAAGCGGGCCGGGTACAGGCCAGCTAAAGGGGCAACAGCGGGGATGGGCAGAACAGAAAAGAACAACATACGCAGAATCCCAGTCCAGGTCCCCCACCCAACAAGCGTGTGCTCGTTCTTGTGCCTCGAGTTCTCGAAGATGCGGAAGAAGATGAACCTGGCGGAAACCGAGGCGTACAGCACGCCCAAGAAGATGATGGTGGGGATCATGAAGGAGAAGGAGACCTTCTTGTAGACGTCCTCGAGCGACCCGAACGCGGGCGCCGTCATGTACTGGTTGCCCGTATAGACGTAGACCACAGCGCCGACGACGCTGAAGACGAAGATCTCGGCGACGGTGCAGGCCCAGAGCGCCTTGGGGAAGTCCCTCGGGTCCTTCATCTCGGCGATGAAGCTCGGCAAGGTGATCTGGCCGATGAAGGTGTAGCTGATGTTGAGGAAGGCGCTCATCCCCATGACGAACGTCGTGCTGACCCCCGGGATGGCATGCACGATGGGGCTGCCGCCGACCTTGGATGCCCCGAGCGGGGTCGTATACTCGGGCCTAGGGTCGTAGCCGGCGGGGTGGCTCTGGACCCCGGCGAAGATGGTGGCGAGCAGCACCGAGATGAAGGTGAAGAAGGCCGAGGCCGTGCCCAGCTTCGACAGCATGCTGAAGGTCCGGGGCAGGGAGCAGAGCCAGCAGATGACGGTCACGATGATCCCGAAGCTGACGGTCCGGCACTGGACCGAGTCGCTTGAGGCGGTCATGGTGTTGAGGTACTTTGCGCCCACCAGCACATGAAGCCCTTGGATGAACTGGAGTCATCGCACGTCGGCCACTCAGCAAAACGGTCTCGGTGCAGTGACATGCCTCACTTTGGGGGGAAAGGACAAGGAGGGGGAGAGAAAAGAGAGGAGTGTCATACGGTGTTGTTCAGAATGAACATGACAGCAGTAGCCCACCATGCCCACTTCTTGTTCCAAAACAACATCTGGCCAATGTCGCAGACATCACGGACTTCAGGGTGCCGGAGACAGAACTCCCACAGCGTCAAAGATCTGATAGGGGGACGGTCAGCTTGTCGAGCTTTGGGGTGGTGCACAAAGTGAATGTTCTCACTCACGTATACAGCACGATGATCGCCACGAAAATCGTCAGAATCAACCTGTAGGCATGTCCCGCAGGCGTGTTAGCCGGAAGACCGCTCCACTTGCGAGGATCGGAGAGGGCTCAGAATGTCCAGAAGTGTCAAAGAGCCCAGAAGGGACCAAGGGGCACAGGCATACCCGGGCACAAGACCTAGGACACTGTACGACCAGGGGAAACTCATGATGGCCTTTATTTACAAGGGAAACGGGGGTAAATGTCAGCTTGTGGATACCTTCAATGGATCGGACAGTAGCCATGTAAAATCTTAAAGCTGGTGGTCTTACCAAGCAGATGTACTCCGAGAACAGCAGCGCTGCGGTCTACGACAAAGCCCACGTCAGTGCGTCAGTACGCCAGTCGCTCCTTCTGCGTTGAGACTGGATCTGTGTTGCGGGGTGGCTGGCGCAGACCTTCTGCCAGCTGCAGGTGCGGTATTGGATAGCCGCCCCTGCCTCTAGGGCAATCTGCTTGTGCAGAATCGCGGTGCTGCTGTCGTCCGAGTCGGAGGCGTCGGCATTTCCAGTGACGACGGGCCCAATGCGGGGGCCGATGGTGACGCCGGGGCCGCCGAACCACTGCGAGAAATCGCCGAGTGGGGAGACAAAGCCGGCCTCGGCGGTATCAGGTACATCTGAGTAGTCCTTCACACCCTTCTTCTCCCTCGATGACGGCGGGGTCGTATCTCCGGACATCTTGTTAGTGCTTGTTGGGGATGCAACCGCAACCGCAACCGCGTCCGCCAGACAGGACTTTGTGCGACAGGCGGTGGGCCGAAGGCGGGTGAGCGGTCAGCCGAACTGCTGGCGGAGATGCGGTAGATCTGAATATAAGATCGGCCGTCGTATGGATATCTGAGTAAAGTAGGAGGGCCAAAGGGCGTCACCGTAGAAAAAAAAGCTAGAAAAATGAGCGAGGCCGACTTGATGGAACGGGACGAGGAGGGGAAACAGAGTTGATCAAATAACTACCCAGGTAGGCAATGTAAAGTCTGTAACCCGAGCACCCAAGGCAGGTCCGTCCTCATATTGATTTGGCAAGCTGGCAAAAGCTGGCAGAGGATGGATCGATTGAGTTGACTGGTTCGCGCTTGCAGATCCAATACCCCCTGGGGGTCCGCCATTGCGACATCTTGCCTCCGAAATCCGTCATTCTCGGGCATACCGGTAGCAACCAAGGGGTTACCCTGTCTACTGCCTGTACATGGTGAAGAGGCGCTGGTAGACCCAGACTCCCCGAGCTTCTGCAGTGTCCCCCACGTCAAAGACAAGGTACCCCCCTCCAAACAACCTTGTAAAGGGGAGCTTTTGGGATTATGATGGCCCGTGTGCGTGCAGACTGCAGGCGGCTGCAGGACGAACAGGACAACAGTGGGGTGAGGTATGCTCAATCCATCATTACCTAGTATAACTGTATAAGGACCAGACAGTTGCTCGCCAGGACTCGCAGTGTAATACCCTTAGACTGAATATAAAGATTGCCCGTTAAAAACGTGGGGAGCGGCTGAGACTGAGAGACGATCGATAGCGGCCAAGAAGGGGCCAAGCAGAGACAGCAGATCCAAGCTTGCTCCAAGCCTGACAAGCTTTTGCACTCCCGAGGCGCTGAACAGCCACCGGAGGACTTGTATCTTGGCCACAGGGACAAGCGCATGCATGGTTACGCCCTGGCCTAATTTGTAGTGCTAGTAACGCCCCCAGTTTCTCGAACACTCGACCCCTGCGAGAGCACCCAGGATCGTCTGGGGTGACCAATGACATTGACTAAACAGCAATTGCGTGACGGCTGCTGAGGATCCGCTATCTCAGTAGGATCGGATGGGGTAAACTCTTCGGTCTTTTAGCGGGCTGGTTTTTTGACGGGATTTTGTCCGTGGGCTCATTCATTATCTCTTCTCGGGCGACTGATCGGATGACCTCTACTGATTCCATGATGGCTTCTGTTCAATTGATCCTAGACCGGGCTTGAATCGTTCGTATAGGTCGGTAATCCGTACAAAAATTCCATGCTGGCGTGGGCAGGGCACCGGGCTAAGTCCGGTTTTTATGACATCACTGTGGGAACCTACTAGTACTTATCTAGGGGCTAGCATACGTCACGTGAGCACGTGGCATAGAGGGAGTCAGCCACAACCAAGCCTCACCAGCCCCCCCAATATCATGAATTTAGGTCGCGAGGGGAAAGGCCAAGCAGCCAGGCAGGCAGCCAAGCCGACCACCCACCTCATGATGGAATTCACGTCTGCATTTGCTCCGACACAACCCTCCCCGGGGCTTGGTCGAGGGATACTGGGCTTCCTTTGATCCTTGTACGGCCTCGCATTCCACTCGTTCGGTTGTAGTCTGGAACCCTCTTTACCTTGTTCACTTTTCTGTTCCTTCTTGCAATCTTGGCTTCCCCTGAACCATGATACAATGCCATTCATACCCAACACCCCGGAGTCGCTGATCGGCCGAACAGACTCCAAAAACCCGTCGACGACATGCCGCGGCATCACCTCGAGCGGACGCCCCTGCAGGCGGCCGGTCGCCACCTCGGCGTCTGGGGTGGCCGCCTCATCCCCCGCAACGCCTCCTAGGAGGGGGTTGGCCGCCAAGCTCCGAGTCGACGACCCGAGCGATGAGTCCCTCTACTGCTGGCAGCACAAGGACCAGGCGAGCCTGTCCGCACGATCCAGCCCCGGGCCGCGGGCCTCGCACACGCCCATCCTCGAGGAGCGCACAAGCCTCGACACCCTGGTCGACCGCCTCGGCCTGCTCGAGGTCGCCCAGAAGCCGTCGGGCGGGCGCCACTCGGCGGTGACGCCGCATGGTGGCGGCAGCGTCGGCGGCTCTGGCGCCTCCTCCCGACCCCCGAGGATGACCCGGCCCAAACCGAAGCAGCAGAAGAAGCTCTCGTTCTGCTGCTGCTTCACCATCCCGATCGAAGAGGCGGCGGAGCCCCCTGCACGGCCGAAGCCGCGTCCTCTCCAGCCCGCCTCGGTAGCCGTCCGCCCCAGCACGCCGACCAAGCCGGGGAGCAGGGCCCAACGGCAGCAACAGCAGTACCTCACACCGCAGCACGCGAGCCGCCCGCACCGCGCCAGCCTCCCGGGCTCCCTCTCCCCGTCGTCGACCTCCCTGCCCGGCGGGGGCGGCCGCCCCTCCCGACGGCGGCACTCGTCCACGGGCTCCCAGACGGCGCAGTTCATGTCCCTTATCCCGCCGGCGGCGTCCCCGCAGACGGCGTCGCTCCTCCTCGCCGAGCTCGCCAAGCCGGTCTCGCAGACGGACGAGCCGGGCTACATATACATGTTCTGGCTGACGCCCGAGGGCGTCCCCGCCGCGGCGCCGCCCGCCGACGCCGCCCGGTCGCTGCTCGCCCCGCCTCCCTCGACACCGACGCGGCCGGGGGCCGGCCAGCGTCGGCCCAGCGACGTGCTGGCCTCGTTCGCGGAAAAGGCCGCCGCCAACGGCCATGGCGACGCCGGGAAGAAGAAGAAGACGATCCTCCTCAAGATCGGCCGCGCCACAAACGTCCAGCGCCGCCTGAACGAGTGGACGCGCCAGTGCGGCTACAACCTCTCCCTAATCCGATACTACCCTTACATCCCCTCCTCCTCCGGCAGCCCCGGCGGTAGCAGCAGTACGGGCAGCGGCAGGGGCGGGAACGGCAGCAGCAGCAGCAGTCCCGGCGGCGGGCCGGTGCCGCGCAAGGTGCCGCACAGCCACAAGGTCGAGCGGCTGGTGCACATCGAGCTGGCCGGGATGGGCCTGCGGGTGTCGGACCGGGAGAGGTGCGATGCCTGCGGGCGGGAGCACAGGGAGTGGTTCGAGGTCGACGCCTCGTCGCGGAAAGGCGTCGAGGCTGTGGATGAGCTGATTCGGCGGTGGGTGGACTGGAACGAGGCGTTGTTGGGTTGACGTGTTAGGTCTGGTTTGACATGGGGGGCCACATCAAGTTGCTGCTCCCAAACTCCCCTTTTTTTCTTTTTCTTTTTCTTTTTCTTTTTCTTTTTCTTTTTAATCATGAATGGTGTCGCACGCCGCTGTGTCGGCGTTCCGGCGATTGTGGCTTCACCAAGGTATTTGTTGTATCTGGGGAGAGTGTGGACACAGAGCGGACTGGCAGAATCTCAGCATACAAATCAGCCCGCAGGACGACAGATGAGTCAACGACAAGAAGCAAACGAAGTATGGACAGGCAGACAGGTTTAGAGAGATATACAGTCACATCCCGCGAGTAATGCTACGGCATCTCACGATAGACACTGGTTATTTACGAGTGACGACAAAATGGATCTGGCCTTAGCTCCGCCATCCCTTGTGCCTACAGGTATTCCCTGCCAGGCCTTAACCGTTGCATCGGCACCGTCTCGGGCGTGCCCACAGCGACATACCCATACTCGGACCCGGTCGCGACGTCCCCGAACTGGACGACTGTGTCCCTGATCTTCCTGGCCCGCTGGAACCCGTCCATCATGGAATTCAGCCTCTCACCATCTTCCGCAACCACCTCGTAGCCCCCCATACCGCTGGCGCGACCGCCACCGCCGCAATCCGTCCCCCTCACAAACGGATTGTCCTTCAACATGGTCGAGAAGTTGTCCAGCACGTCCGGCACGAGCCGCAGGATGCCCAGCACGAGCGTGACGGCCGCGGCGGCGAGGAGCACGCCCGAGGCGAGCAGCAGCGCGGCCGCCCACGCCTTGCTGCACCTCAGCGCCTCCCTGGGCATGGCAGCGGTGCCGGAGCCCTCGAGCAGCCTGAAGCCGCCGCCGTTGAGGGCCGCCTGGGGCTCTCGGGAGCCGCCGCTGCTGCCGCTACCGCTGTCCCCCTCGAGCCCGGACCCGTCGAACCGGCCCTGGACGGGCTTGTACCCGACGCTGGCCATCCAGTAGGTGTTGAGCACCCGCGCGAGCCTGGCCCCGAGGTCCGCGCCCGTCACCCCCCGCCAGTCCGGCCAGTTGGTCTCGAACCCGAACGGGTTGGCCGGGTCGGCGAGGTAGCCCACGCCGGGGCTGACCAGAGACCGGGAGCCCAGGCCGCCCAAGGCGGCGGCGGCGCCGCCCAGGCTGGTGGCGTCGAGGAAGTTCTTGAAGAAGTCGGCGTCCCTTCCCGCGCCGAGCATGTCGATGAGCGACATGGCGGCCTGGGTCTCGTTGATGACGGAGCGCCGGATCGCCGTCGCGCGGCAGCCTTGAGGGCCGGACATGCCGACCCCTACGGTAGTGCCTGCCGCGCCGCCCGACGAGCTCGCCGCCGAGAACAGAGTGGAAGGGAGGGGGGAGCCGCCCGTGCCGTTGGTTGCGGCGGCGCTGGCCGAGCCGGAGCAGGTGGCATTGACGGTGACGAAGGTCGTGGTCAGGTTGCACACGGCCGCGAACCTGGTCCCGATACCCCTCGAGTTGTTGGCGAGCAGGTAGATGCGCCTCGGCCTGTAGGGGAAGTTGAAGGCGATGACCTTGCCCGCCGTGGTCTCGTTCATTGGGAACAGGCTGACGTCGTTGCCGTTGGGCATCAGCACGTTTCTAAACAGAGAGTCCCACCCCATCACCGTCGTCTTGGTCACGCTGTCCCCGGCGGTGTTGTTCTGCGTCGTCAGCGGGAAGGCGTAGCTCGAGTTGGTCGTCTGCTCCGTCTCGCAGGCGACGTGCCAGTACGAGGTGTCGAAGCTGAAGGTGAGGTCCACCCTGTCCGCAACCTCGAGGGTCGAGTTCACCATCATGGGCATGCCGATCAGGGAGGCGTAAGGCGTCGGCGCTGTCCTCCCTTCCACCGACAGCCAGTCCAGGCTGGGCCTCCCGCCCTCCAGCCCCTCGATGAGGGGCACCCGCACGTTGCCCCAGATGTCGTGCGCCTCCTCCTGCACCCGCACCGGCGACATGATGGCGGCCGTCAGCAGGCCCGCGGCCAGCGTCTTGGAGTACCCGTAGCTGGCCGGCGAGTACCCGTTTCTCACATCCAGGTAGGACATCCGAAACGGGCTGTCGGTGTGCACTTGCACGATGGACGCGACCCTCAGGGACGCCTGAGACCCGACGGGCGACAAGGCCCAGGTGAGCACGATGGCCACGGCCAGCAGGTTGAGCGTGCGCATCTTGAACTGCGTCACGAAGGCGGTCACCACGGTGCGGCTGCCCTGGAGCTGTTCCATGGTCCGGACCGTGGTGCGGCGCTCCAGCTTGAAGTAGGCCACCGCTTTCATCATGCGCCCGAGGATCAGCGCGAACAGGATCGGGAACACCGTCGGGCCGTACGTCGCCGCCGTGATGATGTCGGGCAGCCACACCACCTCGCTGAGCGTCTTGCCGTCCTGGACGAGTGCCAGCACCGCCAGGACCACGAACGGCATCACCAGCAGGATCTGGAGGAAGTCGAGCAGCATGATGCCCCAGAAGCTCCACCAGGCCGAGCTGCGGCAGGCCAACGGTGTCAATCCGTTCCCACCCTGCTGGTAACTAGCAGGTCGGTCTGGCTCGCCGGCCTTCTCGTTGTCGACATCATTGTCATAATGGTTGCTGTAGCATTGGCTGCTGTACTCGGTGTTGGTAACCGGAATTTGAATTTGCTGGGAGCTGGCTTCTGGATCCTCCTTCTCCTGTAACTGTTGCTGCCAGCTGCTTTTGGTGTCCTGGTGTTGTAGACCCTGCGGCATGAACTGCTGCTGTTCTTGGATCGGTTCGGGTGACACCAACCATTCAGGTGCCGAGTTATTGTCCTGAGGTTGGTGTGGCTGCTGAGGCTGCTGCTGTGGGTACTGCTGGGACTGCCTCTGTGCTGGCTCATTGAGCGCTAGCTGGTGTTGGAAATTCATCGGGTCAACATGTGGGATTTCGAGACCAACCTAGGCGGACAGAGAGGCCACAGAACCACATACGAGTGCCCGGCGTCGTCAAGATAGCCTAGGGTTTTCAGTCAGAGGCAATGTGCAAATGCCCTCCACTCCGTTGAGGGCCGAGACTTGGACTCTTTAGCTTTCTCCACATATGCAGACGACAGCCTTAGAAGCTAATAACTCAGGGTTAATTGCGATTTCGCAGGATTATCAAAGCATGAAACCCATCCTTTTCCCACCCTCGTTATATCTATCCGTAAGGTCGGCCCCCAACTGCGGCGTTTTACCACAACGAGCAATGCATCGCGTTTTGCACAGTAATGTGGAACTGTCCTAGCCACACGTGGGCCGTTAGACGAAACAGCACAGGCGGGAAACTACCCCGTGCCGTCGAAGGATTGGGGTCGCAACCCAATTGGATCTGGGCCTCACCCCAACAGCGAAGGCTATGCACAGGTGATCCGTGCTGTATGTACACAGAGTATGGGTCGGTATCTCTTTCAGCCCCTAGGGAAGGTCGGGAAGACGAAATATCCTGGTTCAGATTTCACTGATTGGAAACTGTTAAATGACGGGCGGACAAGGGGCTTCACTGGGTATTTTTAGTGTATTAGGCTCTCCCGGCCCAGCTTTGCTAACATGCTGGAAACACAGGAGCGGAACACAGATAATCGTACTACATAGACAATCCGTAGTGCCATGGCCCATGACCAAAAATAGCCCTGAATAGACATGATGGAAGTGAAATTTTGACCGCCGCCCGAATAAGAAGCGCTGGGCGGGTTGGTGGGCCAGGAAAAGTCCGCGACATACCGAGACATGACTGCACGCACCGTTTGGTTTGAAGAACGCGAGCGGCGAGTCTCGGGCTCGACCGGAGCGGATAGCACGGCCTACACTAAGGGCAGTATGCTGCACTCACTAGGCTCCCGGAGGATGGCCCTGATGGGCTCTCCGCTCCGGAGATAAGCCCAAAGAGTTGGGGGCTAGGTTTGTGACTCCCCATGATTTGTGCCAGCAAAACTCTCAGCTCATGTGGCTGCTGAGGCTGCAGGAGACGCTGTGCTACGGGGTGTACAACGGCCTAACTACCTACAATTTTAAGGGCTCAGCTTTATCCACCCACTGCAGTAGGATTCTTCCTTGGCTCATCCCCCTCTTCTTCTCAGCTTTCTGGATTGGTGAATAGGTAGCCTAATTACATGCGGCGAACAATCATGGATGATTTAACTCGTTCAATCAAGTTGAGCCCCCGGTTCTTGGCCCAATATCTCAGCGGACATTGGGCAGCCGAACATGGGGCTGCCGAACATGGGGGGCTACCAGGGTGGACGCTGACAGGTCATTCAAATGCGAACTGCCTCGCCTTTCCAGTTTCAAGTGTCCCCAAGACACCCATGGCAACCCTATGGATAGACTAGCGCAAGTCTTCTGAACGAACGTCGTGAACCTCTCCATCTTCCGCTCCGACTTGCTCCTCACGAATGCGGCTTCATGATGGTTTCCCGGCCGCACCGGTTCATGCTGCTGCTGGTATCATTGGCGGACGTACTTTACTGGTCTGACTTCGTATTGGGTCAAGAAGTCCCTCCGGATAACACCTTCCTAAGGCGCGGATTACATTCGGGTATGTGAACCGAATGCAAAGAGTTTGCCGTCCCTGCGGCCCTCCAGGGACGAATGGACCGCAGTATCGCGTCATGCCTACACGTATTTGTTCCGGGGTCAGGTTGTGTGAAAGATACCTATGAAGAAGCTGGCTAACCCCTCAAAAACAGTCGCGGTTCTTGGGAATTATCTGTACATCGAAGGGGGCGAGATATCGCAGTACGTCAACGGTGATTTTGACCGCCCCTGGCCGTCGAGATCAGTAAACAAAACCCTCTCGCTCCCGCTCGACACGTCATGGACAAACACCACTGTGACCCTCAAGGAGATCGACAAGGCAAGCCAGCCGCCGCTGAAGCTACACTCGCTATGGACCAACCCGACGAACGATGCGATGCTGAGCTGGGGCGGCGAGAGCACCTTGTTCGAGGTCAGCCAGGACGCGCGCAACCCGCGCCTGCGCATCTTCACCCCTGACGGGCAAGGCGGCGGCACCTGGAGCTACCAGAGCCTCCCGTCGCCGCGGGAGATCAAGCGCAGCACGGGCGCCAGTGCCGCCAGCTGCAACGGGGTGGGCTTCCACCTGGGCGGCTGGGGCAGCCCCGCGACCGACACCTCGTTCGACCCCAAGACCGTCACCCAGCCGCTCCCGGGCCTGGTGACGTACGACATGGGCAGGCGCACCTGGGCCAACGAGTCCTCCCTGGCTTTCTCGTCCCCGTTCGGCACCCACATCTTCGGCTCGGCCGTCTGCCTGCCCTCGCTCGGCAGCATCCCGAGCAGCACCAGCGCGACGGGCGGCAAGGGCCTCGTCTTCTTCATCGCCGGCGACGTGGCCAACCTCGTGTCCACCTCGACGACCCAGCCCGTCTCCCTGCAGAACCTGACCTTCTACGACGTCGCCGCCAACCGGTGGCACTCCCAGACCACGACGGGCGACGTCCCTTCCGTGCGGCGGCGGACCTGCGCCGTCGTCGCCCAGTCCGCCGCCGCCGCCGCCAACAGCACCTCTTATGAGATATTCGTCTACGGCGGCGCCAGTGGCCTGGGCACCAACGTGGACCAAGGGCTGGGCGACATGTACGTCCTCACCGTCCCGGGCTTCCGCTGGTTCCGGATCGACGCCGCCGGCGCCCCCCGCCAGGGCCATGCCTGCGCCGTCGGGGGCAAAGGGAAGAGGCAGATGATCAGCGTCGGCGGCTTCCTCAACACCTACAGTGAGGAGTCGTGGAAGACGCCGGATCCCTGGCCCAAGGGGCTTGGCGTCTTCGACATGACGAGGCTGGTCTGGACTGACAAGTACGACCCGGACGCCACGGCGTACGAGGCGCCTGACAAAGTGAAGGAGTGGTATCGCAGTGGGTAAGTCGTCGTTGCCGTCGCCGTTGCCGTTGCCGTTACCCTTTGCTTTCATGGTTGTGAAGGAGACTAGGGGTGAGTAGGTAGTTGGTACTGGGTAGTGAACAGCCAGCACTGACGGACCACCCGCCAACGAATGACAGAGCGCTCGCAAACGTCGTCTGGGACAAGGACGAAACCAAGGCGCTCTTCGCCAGCATCACCACGCCGGTGTCATCCGGCACCACGCCGAGCCCGACCGACTCAGGCTCATCCTCATCCGATTCATCCAGCTCAACCACCAACATTGGCGCCATAATCGGCGGTGCAGTAGGTGGGGTGGCCGCCCTCGCCATCGGCGCCGCCATCTTCGTCTACTTCTGGCTCCGGCGGCGGCGGGCGCGCAACCAGGAGACAGCGGAAGGCGGAGGCGGCAGCCATGATCAATATGGGGCAGGGCCCCACCAGCAGAAGCCCCAGCTTGAAGGCTGGCAGAGCCACGGCCACCAGCACCAGATGGAGAAGCAGCAGCAGCAGCAGCAGCAGCAGTTCGAACCGTCACCCCTCTCAGCGGGCACGACACTCCAGGAGATGCCCATGCCGTCGCATCACAACTACTACCACCCACAGGAGCTGCCGGGGGCGCAGGTGCCCGTCGAGATGCAAGGAACCAGCTGGCTGCAACGGCACGAAGCGCCCTGAGGACGGACGCAGAGTGGGAATTTATTTTCTTGGATTTAATTGTAATTATTTACGCCATCCCTGCATTTGTGTTTATTTGTGATTTCCGTGCAATATACCCATTTGTTGATGGCCTTGATGATGTTATTGCTTTTTCTTCACGGCGTGTCCAAGTGGTCTCATTTGGTGCCCTTACGGACTCCCCGACAGACAGTTCATGAGAACGTAAAAGAAGGAAATAAGTAGTAGCCAGTGATTATTAATAAAGAAAGGATGCCACAAACGGCCCACCTGCACCTAAAATAGACAAGCTTTTGCCTCGGGCAAACGCCAGATCGCCAGCTACACGCCGGTATCATACCACCAAACAACAAAGAAACTAGAAGAGACAAGACAAGAAATAACGACAGTGAGCAAAGACTGACAGCGCGGCAAAAGGGTACATCACACCTCACCGGCCTTGGTGGCCCATCCCTATCGCTCGACAGCAACCGCCACTGGGCATCATCGTCTCTGCTCCTCAAAGACGACACTACTTCTGCTGCATGACGTAGCCCTGCGGCTGCTGGGGCACGGCATACACCTGCTGCTGGGGCACGGCATACATCTGCTGTTGGGGCGCGGCGTAGGTCTGGTAGACGGGGGCCGTGGTGGTGTTGGAGATGGTGACGGAAGCGGGATCACTGCCGCCGCCCGAGGTCATGGGCTCGCCCTCGGTCCTCAGGGAGCCGAGGGTGAACATGACGGTGTTGACGATGACGAGGACCCTAGCATGGCAGAATCGCGAAACATGTTTTTGGGTCAGCAAAACACATCTACTCACACTCACCCCTTCAAGGAATGACAAAAGCGTAGGGGGAAAGAGGAAACACAAAAAGCTAGGCTGCCAATGACTCACCAAAGAACAGCCCCCAGGGCGGAGGAGGCGGCAGTCGAGGCGGCGATCTGGACGTAGTAGCTCGTCTCGGCCCGGCCGCCGTACGCGTCGCGGATCTGCTGGGCCCAGGGCCCGTAGATGGCCGCCACCGAGGCCATGTAGGCCCAGCCGGTGAGCAGGAAGATGGTGACCAGGATGTAGGCCACAAAGACGCAGATGCGGAGGTAGGCCGCGGGGGCGACCTTCTCGGTCACGAGGACGCTCGCGTGCGTCAGGAGGCAGAAGATGGCCTGCGAGAGAAAGAGGGAAGCCCGGGCACGTTGTGAGCAGGAATAAAAACAAAAAGAGCTATTATTCTGGGGCGGTGTAATCGAAACGGCCTGGCTGGCTGGCTGGCGGAATCGTTACCCGGGGCTCAAGGAAGCACGTCTCCACTCACGGCAAATAGGCTCATCGCCGGCGCGGCGATGATGGAGGAGTAGGTATAGCCATAGCCGTACCCGTACCCATACTGACGCTTCATCAGGTCGACGGCGCCCTTCACGTCCCCCTCAAGGGCGCGCGGGCAGATGGTTACACCATAGTAGGTGTAGCAACCCGACGACGAGGAGGACCCAGAGCCCGAGGAGGACCCAGAGCCCGAGGAGGACCCGGAGCCCGAGGAGCTCCCGTAGGAGGACGAGGAGGTGCTCGAGAAGGGCGCGACATGCAGGTGGGTCGACCAGGCGGAGAGGGCCAGCACCAGGGCCGAGAAGAGCAGGATGGCGATGCGAACGAAGAACACCCAGTTGGGGCTTGCGGGGGGCCCCTTGGTGAGAAGACCGACAGTCATGATGTTTAGGGGTATTATGTCTTAGGGTATGTGCGTGTAAGGGCAGCTTCTTGGTATTAGGTTATGTATCTTATGAACAAGTTGCTCAGTGTTGTTTTAATTTAATGAGAGTAGGGAACGCGTAAGGGGGTGAACAAAAGACGATATGGATGGAAACTAGGACGGCAGACAGAAGACGAAAGACGAGAGAGAAGGGGGACGATAAGCTCCGGCTGGGTACCGCTTCCTTAAATGGACGACGACCCTGTCTAGACGAGACAGCCTTGCGCTGAATAAAGAAATTCAATAGTCGACCCTCAACGCCTCTCACCATGAGTAACCAGGCTAGGGGCTTCACGAATGGGGTTGGGACCTTCTGAGTGGAGCGGGAGCCGCCGCGGGCGGGCAAGGCATGCTCAAAGCCAGACTAGATGGTGCCTCGTTCAACACTACGGCACCCATCACTACACAGTCCACAACAAACCTTCCGCGGCGCCCCCCTGATAATTACCTATCCATCACCCCACACAAGACAGGTGTGACATGTCGACAGCTTCACCCCGGTCAAGCCAGTCAAGCCAGTCGTGCAAGCCAAGGGGGGTGTTCAGCTTTGTGCCACGATCCGTGCTTGTCATTGCCTTTTTCGACGGTAGCAGAACACCAGACTCCCTGCAGTCGCCAGTCCAAAGCACGGCCCTGTTCTAATCATATCCTGGCAAGCTCAGGCTACCCCTTGATGGAGGTATAAGAAACAAAAGAATGGCATGACACCCAGTTGACCGCTGTGGAAAACTCCGAGGAACGAGGAAAGGGGGAGTGTGGTGTGCTTCGTACCAAATTTTGCGGCTCTGAGAAGTCACTACTCACTAGTCATAGCTCATGCATTGCCTGACGCCGCCGTATCGAGAACTCAGCAGAGCAATTTCAACAAAACGGCTTGACAAGTGGCTTGCAGAACTAGTGGACAACGCGACTTCCTGACTGGGCCAAACCGTTCAGCCGCTGCAATGTCCTTGCAGGGTGGCGTCCCACTGGTCAAGCCGCAGGCGCAAATGGGCGGTTCTGAGGGGATGAAAAATTGGCAACATTGAAATTAGCTTACAATCTGCGTCTCAGCTGGATACTCTGCTTATTTCCGTCTTTTTGCTTCTGAAGCATCTGATCCGAAGGGCTGAGTTCTCGCACTGGCGCCACTGGGCGCTTGGATAGTCGACCCTTGCTATTGGGGGACGAGAATGTCGACATCTTGAATGCGACAGCAAGGCAGACAGAGGGAGGTTGTAATGCCATCGAGCCCTTTCGTGCGTAACGGTAAGGAGAATGGGCCTGTGCCTGAGCGGCCTAGCCGCCTGCGGTTCCGCTTGCCATAGTTTGTCGCTGCTTAATGATGAAAGACAAGCCGACTCGACAGCTTATTCTGTCAGAATGAAGTGTGTCAGGCCTCAAGGGGAGGCGGAGGCACATGGTAGGTGGTGAGCAGGTCGTGACTGTACGTATGGAAACCGAGCTTGCGTGGCTTTGAATGAGGCACCAGGCTGTAAAAGACGAGGCAATCTGGGGGAACCTGCAGAATGCGTAATAGATCACGGGTCGGTTCTTGGTTGCTCTCCTATTTGGGTTCTGCCAGTTTGGGTTGCGCCAAACGAGAGCTAAAGGTATCCGATCTGTATGAGAAGTTCTATCAATGGATGCCCATGCATGCAGTGCAAGAGTGGCCAGTGGAGATTCCGGGCTCCAGCGCAAGAGGGGCCGCCTTCCCGGGGAAACAACAGAACCCCATCAATTGGCAGCACTCCGTACTCAGGAGGGACCTAAGGACCCGGCCGCCTCGGAAGGGGACAGAGTTGGAGCTTCCAGCTTGCACTGACGCCGATTCCCGCTCCAGACCAGAGGGATGCATCAACAGCCCTGCGCTTTTCCAGTCTTCTGGCGGTGAGTATTCGTACCTACTACTAGTGGATAGAATCCATTGAAGAGTGGTTGATGCGGTGCAGTTGTTTGATGCTAAACCTGTTTCGATCAATCACAGAAAGCCTCAGGGTACGGATACGTACGCAGTAAGTTGGATAGCCTGTACATTCAGGTGATTGAAGGGGAACGGGATAACAACGGCTACTAGTAGTACTGAGGAGGTACTCTCCAGGTACGATATCAGGATACTGCTCGACCTAGAACAAGGTCTCTTTTGCTCACCTCCCTCACGTAAAAACGCACCATTTGCGTGTACTAACTACCGAGTAAGTTCTGGGCGTCCTCTCCTGTGCGGTGTTCGATGTTGTGTGTCAAAGGGGTTCTGGGAGCTAATGCAAGCCGGGCGCTCTCAATGCCTACGGTTTTTGGTTGGTCGTAATGCGCAAAGTGCATTGATCTGCCGGCCAGCTCAGGCTGGCGAACAGAAGCTCCCGGAGATCAATCCTTCGTTCTATCTGACAACAAGACACTCCTCGGCAGTTGGCGATCAGAAGGGGAAACAGTGAAGGACTGGAGTTGCAATCAATGGCAAGGCTTCTAACCGAGCAAGAAAGCAGGGCTGGGTCTGCTTTACTTGTGATTGCGCGTTCATAGTCGTCGCTTTTAGTGTGTTACTTTTGACATTGGAATAAGACGTTTTCCGATGGAGTAGGGACTAGGGAGGGACTCCGGGCATTGAATGAGGGTTTTGAGGGCCTCTCTTGCTCCAGCCTGCACCCTCCGATTAAGCATTTATCCTTAAACCAACGTGCGGGGTTGATATTCAAGGATATGGGATGTTGGCAGGAAACGGGTACCTGAGCATTACATCATCTGCGAACCTCAACATAATTGTTTGCATCCATCTTACCGCATCATTGCCGATAATAGCCCAGTTGCTGAAGTCTTGCTTGGTGATGATGATATATACATATCGTGAGAAGGCTCGTGCATCATCAATTAATGGGCAAGCGCGTCGGAAATCGGTCGGGTCGAACAGCTTGGCAGCTTGGCAACCTGGTGCAGTCTTGGCGATCCCACACATCGCAATCCGCAACCAGTCGCCTCCCTTTGGTCGCTGCGCCCCAAATGCCCCTTTTCCAGTTGAGCTAGGTTGAACAGGATGGGCGGACAGTGCCTCAAACCCCCAAATACTGGGGCCACCCAGCGAGAGCCACCCAGCGAGAGCCCCCTTTCCCTGCAAAGGTGCCAGAGATTCATTGTTGCATATACAGACTCGGATCTCTGCTACCGTAATAGAACTCCCGCGAGAGCTCGCAGAAGGGGTTGCTCGAGCTTGATGGGCCCTACGCAGCAGAAGCATCTTGGACCATTCTTTTGATCCCAAGGCAGGACGTCCATCACGAGTCAAGTTGTACGCACACTGTGCTGACATCTCGGCTCCTCTTGGCGAGATGACGATGGGGCGCCCCCACAAAAGGAACCACCGAGTGACAAAGATCGAAGCGGTCATCCTTGCCGGGATGGGCGAAGACAACAACACCACCTGTGCTCCGTAGAAGTATCCCGCAGGTCTCATCCTCCAGTCTGGCTAGCACGCTCCACCCAATCAATCCATCCAATGTGTGAGGCCATCGCCGCTAAATAAAACCACCAGGGTCCATTCTGGGCGCAGCCCATTTCCGTTTCGATCGTGCTACGTTATTATTCTGGAGAGACTCAAGAAAGGAAGAAAGACTCTTTCGAACTAATACTTTTTTCTTCGACACTTTTGTAATTACTTCGAACACTCGTTGATAACAGGCCTCTCTTTTTCTGTTTTAAGTCTTGAGTTTCCTTACAGTGGCCTGTCCGCCACCACCGGCCCCTCCATCGCTTGGCATCCTTTTTTGTCGTCTCGGATCTCAAGGATTGAAATTCAGAACAAAGCCTAACCCCCTTTTTGTCGCGACACGTCATTCCAGTACGACACATACGCGCCGAACATCGACTTCCTCCCAGAGCTTGCCGAATTGCAAAGAGAATTTAGACTAGACCTTCAGATATCCAACAGAAGAACTACGAAGAACAACGCGAAAAATACCAATCAAGATGGTCATGTCCAAGGGAGCGCTCGTCTCCGCGGCCCTGCTGCTGGGCCAGGCTTCGGCCGCCCTGCCACCCATCGTCATGAAGGTATGGACACTACCAGAGCTGAGAAGATGAAGATGAAGATGAATCGTACAAGATAGCAGGCCCGCGTTTGTTCTGACTTGGACCCCATGTGGCGTGATGAAATGCCCTTGCTGACACGAACCCGTCAACCGGCGATTCCAGGGAACGAAATTCTTCTTCGAGAACGGCACACAGTTCTTCATGAAGGGAGTTGCCTACCAGCAGGCGGTGGGGGCTGCCGGCGCCAAGACGACGTCAGAGGTTTACATAGACCCTTTGGCAGACGCCACGGCATGTGCGCGGGACATCCCCATCCTGGCAGCGGCCGGGACCAACACCATTCGCGTGTACCAGATTGACCCGACAGCCGACCACACGCAGTGCATGAAGCTGCTCGACGCCAACGGCATCTACGTTATCGCAGACCTCAGCGAGCCGGCCAACTCGATCCAGCAGGACAACACACAATGGACAGTTCCGTTGTTCGACCGGTACAAGAAGGTGGTGGACTCGATGTCATCTTTTAGCAACGTGATCGGCTTCTTTTCGGGCAACGAGGTGACCAACAACAAGACCAACACGCCGGCATCGGCCTTCGTCAAGGCGGCGACGCGCGACACCAAGAAGTATATCAGCTCCAAAGGCGGTCGCTGGATGGGCGTCGGCTATGCTACCAACGACGACGCAGAGATCCGCGTAGATATGGCGCACTACTTCAACTGCGGTAACCAGTCGGACGCGATCGACTACTGGGGTTACAACATATACTCGTGGTGCGGCGACAGCACCTTTGAGCGATCCGGTTACAAGTCCCAGGTCGACTTCTTCAAGAACTACTCGGTGCCCGTCTTCTTCGCCGAGTACGGGTGCAACACTGGCGCCGAGAAGGCCGAGAGTCGTGACTGGCAGGACGCCAAGGCGCTCTACTCGAACGACATGACGGGTGTCTTCTCGGGCGGTGTCGTCTACATGTACTTCGAGGAGGATAACCACTACGGCCTGGTCAAGGTCGACTCGTCGGGCAAGGCGACGACGATGAAGAACTACAACGCGCTCAAGACGGTCATCGCGTCGGTGAGGCCGTCGGCCACGGCCATGTCGGCCTACAACCCGACCAATTCGCCCCAACCCTGCCCGGCCCGCAGCGATGTCTGGCGCGTGAACCCGGACGTCCTCCCGCCGACCCCGGACAAGAGCGTGTGTGACTGCATGGTCAAGGCGGCCACATGCAAGCCCGTCGACAACCTGGCGGTCAAGTCGTACGGCGAGCTCTTCGGCTACGTCTGCGGCCTCCCCGGCAACCTGTGCGCGGGCATCAACGGCAACGCGACCGCGGGCGTGTACGGCGCCTACTCGATGTGCGACGACCTGTCCAAGCTGACGTACGTCATGGACAACTACTACAAGACGCAGAACAGCGCCTCGGGCGCCTGCGACCACGGCGGCAAGGGCCAGATCGTCGCCGCCTCGGCCGCTGCCTCGTCATGCACCGCCGTGCTCTCGAGCGCCAGCGCCGCCAACAGCCACGCCACTACGGCCACTGGCGCCGCCGCCGGCCCGGCCTCCTCCTCTAGCGTCGCCGTCCCCTTCGCCATTAAGGGCGCCTTCACCCTCGGCGAGGTTGCTGTCGGGCTGTACGTTCTGGTCGCGATGGGCATCGGCGCCGGTATGGTCCTGCTGTAAACCCTATGTCTGGTGTTTCCTTCTTTTTTCCTGCTTTCTTTTTTTCTTGCTGGATGGAATCGAGTTCAGGGGAAATATGAAAATAATTACAGCAACGGGAATTTGTCACAACCACATGTCTTAGAGCACTTTCCTTTCGGGTCCAACACTTTTCCTTATGTGCTTTCTTGTTCTCGTTGACGCTGTGGAACAGTGAAGAATGGAGGGGAGTCCGAGCGAGCATATTGAAGATGACTTCTTGGATTGGCCAAGGACTGGGTCTTCCATCCCCGGTATTCTCACTTGTGTATTAGGATACATCGCAACATCGCACGTCGCAATCCATTCAAGACTTTTTTTCCTCCGACTCTTCCCGGCTGTTTATCTCCGTTCACCGTTGGCCACTGCCTCCATCGGGTAGATGTATGATGGAGAAGCGCTGGTGTATGCTGCTTTGGAGGCATTCAGCAAATCATCCCGTGCTAGCATCACCTCGCAGCCTGAAGTCCGCACGTGACGTCTCGCTCAACTTGGAAAAGACGAAGCTACAGCGGTAGGCACGCCGTCTCCGTCTCTCCACTGATTCGCTGCCAGTCAGCCAGGCTCGATCCCGTACCATGTGTGAAAGGCACATTCTGTCTAGAAGAAAGACAGACACCTCGACTTAAAGCACTGCATCCAGCCGACATTCACCGAACCCCCTCCCTGTCTCTGTACCAGACAGCTCGAGCTCGTCCTGGGCATATCGTCGAGAGCCACTTACACCACGCTTCATTGCCGTTCCGTTAAGCTCATGGCGCAGGTCGACCCTTGTTCAAAAGGGGTTTGCCGACATGGACCCCAGATGCACGCTACCGCTGACATGTTTTGTTTGCAATATATCGGACCCCGGGTTTCTCCCAATCTTGTTCCGCTGGACGGTTTTCAGGACGTTCCTCAATCACAAACGCACTGCCCATATCAGCCTGATCACCAACCAGCATCCAGTCACAGGACGACAAATCCCGCTGCCGAATTGCAAGTATATTATTGCACCTATCAATTCACGTCCACATTATCGCCGTCCCTATATTTCACACCCTAACTTTTCAGTCCCAGGGGTCGGCACTTGCATCACTTGACCCAGCCGTCTCTCTGCCCGGCTCGAACACTTTGCTGTGCCGGACTCGGTTCCGCCGAGGTGGGAAGGCGAGCATGTGCATAGATGTTTCTAGTCTAGCCATTGGGCCTCGCCCTCTTTCCTCTCCATATATTCTAGCTTTACAGCTCAGTTCGGGCAGCCCCATCGTGTTGTCCTTCTCTCTCCCCCTCTCTTCTCTTTCCCTGGTCAACGGCCTCGCGAGAAGAACACGAGCAAGATTACCTAATCGTCCGATCCAAGGAGTCAGCCCCGAAACCAGGATGCGCAGCAATACGCTCGTCGCAGTCGCGGCTTCGGCCCTGCTGTACGCCGGGATGGCCACGGCCTACACCGACATCCGGCACAAGCGCTTCATGCTCAAGAACATCGATCCCATCGTTGTCCCGGGAAAGTATCGGTCCCACATGCACTCCTTCTTCGGCTCCGACGTGGTGACCAAGGACCTGCCGAAGACCGAGGAGCTGCAGAAGGGATGCCCATCGGGTGAGAACCCGAACGACCTGTCCGTGTACTGTGAGTGCCCTCGGTCTCTGTCTGCACTTGATGGACCAGTCAAGCCACACTCCCATTCATCAACCCAGTTCCGTCGAGCCTCCCTTTTTGCATTTGTGTCTCCCTTGTCGTGACACACGAGCACAGTCATCGGTTAACTCACCCCTGAGGTACTGACCAACCAAAAAGGGATCCCCACCCTCTACCACGTGGACGGAACCAACTACACAGAGGTGAACCCGGTCATGTTCAGCACCTACTACGAGAACATCGACAAGGCCGAGATCCCCTACCCGCGCGACTTCTTCGCCGTGGCGGGCAACGCCTCGGCCAGGTCGCAGCAGGACGTGGACGAGCGCGCTACGGGCCTCACGTGGTGGTGCGAGAACGGGCCCGAGGACAGGCAGTCGCGGCCGAGGGCGGCCATGCCCCGGACCACGTGCAGCACGCACATCCAGGCCATCCTCCGGTTCCCGGACTGCGTCGACGAGTCAGACCTCAAGAGGTACGCCTACGCGGCGGCCAATGGGGGTAGCTGCCCGGCCCCGATGAGGCGCGTGCCCCAGCTGCGCTTCTCTATTCGGTACAGCGTCAAGAACGTCCTGCCGAACGGGTGGAGCGGGGTGCCGCCGCTGAAGCTGGCGTGTGGGGAGGTATGTTGCCCCTAGGCGGTTTTTTCCTCTCTTCTTTTTTTTTTTCCGTTTCTTCTCCCCCCCTTCACCCAAATCTGCTTGGTTCTGCTCAGGGTAATTAGTACTCCACTGACATGGCCCATCCCCCAAAAGATCGGCGACGGCTACTGCCTCCACGGCGACTTCATCAACGGCTGGTTCGACGACGCGGCCAAGAACCTGATGAACGCCAAGAGCCGCAACCAGTGGTCTAGGATAGACGGGGCGCGAGGGCAAGGCAAGGCGGGCAGCTCGTGCAAGCCCGTGGACAGAGACCCAGAGGGCGGCACGGGCGACTACCTCAAGAGTGTCGAGATGATGAGGGCCGCCTGAGTGGTGTCAGTGAGCGGTCAACAATTAATTAGTGGGACGGTGTGGTGGCGTGCGAGTCTACATCATCCCACCTTGACTCTTGAGTGTGTGCCTGTCCTATTCTGGACTTGAAAATATGCCCGCATGTTGGTATTGGTGTGTTTTCGGGTGGCCCAATGTCTATTGTCGAGGCCCGTGTGGCCTGCCTCAGTCCTGGCTTCTTAACCAGTGCCCAGTGTCTTCCCAAGTGACGGCCAAGCACTGCCTCCTGGACTGTTGCATGTAAACACCTGTCACCTGCCAAGTGCCGGCCATGAATACACGCAGCACAGGCGAGGGCAACACTTTTAGGAGACTCAGTCTAACTCAAAGCCAATGAGAATGTCCCAAATGATGACTTTGGAGCGAGCCTGCACCAACCAGAAAGCCAGCATGCTCCGGTGGTTTTTCCAGGTGCTCGCCACCCCAGACACCCGAATCTTGCTTGCGCCGACTTGTCATGTTACCACAGCCGACATCTGCCTCCCTTGGTGTTGGGCGGCTCGGGTCCCTAGTTTTAAGCCAACATGAGTCTGCGCCACATAATGCCCACACATAAGATATTGAATGAAACAGACACCACTCCCGCCGACCCATTCGGCGCGTTCGCTCATTCTAGTTGAGTTGTGATACTCTGTCCAAATTCTAAATAAGAGTTTATACCCGGGCGTAACCCCGTCCATACCTCGTTGTGGCGCTCGATCCCAGGGACGAGCAAGCAATAAGACATCAACCCCCACGGCCTGAGCTCCCAACTCGCAGATGATATGTCCCTTAATCCTCCGTAGGTAATTCCACCTTCAGGCTTCCAGCTAGGTGGTGCGGGGCGATGCGAACTCTCGCCTCCAACCCCTTGATTGGCTATAACTGTCTCAGACACTTTGCGGTGGGAGCGGACCGTTTCATCAGCCCTAGAGACGTGGTGAATCTTGAGCCCCAATAGGTGCCGGCGTCTCACAGATATAATGGCCTCGACTTCTGTTGACCAGTCTGATAACTGACTGTCTAATCTCTCACACACCTACTCTTCCCCATGTTATAAGCCCCCGATATTTTGGCCAGCTCACCACGACAAAAACCGGACCTTCCTAAGGCATACACTGATTAATTAGTTACACCCTTTCATTACAGCATCATCTGCCGCATACATCTTCGATCGTCGATCACTCGGCAGCCAGTGCTCCATACTTCTCAGCTGGTCATATGATTTTCGTCGCATTCATAACTGTGCTGTCTGCTTTAGCCTGCGCTTCTACCAGCGAAAACCCCCAGAAAAAGGACCGGCCGCACGATGCCTGAGCAATTTCGCAACACCAACATCATAATTAGTTCCTATATTTGAGGAGCCCACGGAAATGAACGAACCTGAACGGCAGAAGTATAAAGAACAACACGGCATCCCCGACAACATCCCCTCCAATGGTTCCACTTCCAGAAGGCGAACCCCGAAGCCTCCCCTTCGTCCAGTCCATGCTAGCTCGGATAGCTCCACGAGAACGCACAACCCTTAGTCCCGGACCGCACAGTGATCAGTCGTTCTGAGGCCTAGAAAATCCCCGCAACGGTGACGATGGAGTGCGACATATGAAAGGGGACAAATGATTATGGGATCATTTTCGTTGAGCTAGACCTCGCGAGGATGTTATCAAGGGCGGAGCTCAGGCTCTGGAGGTTGAGTCGAAAGCCGGACTTGACGTAGGGAAGAGCAGACGGGGAGGAGCTTAGTCCTATCTCTAAAGCAGGTAAACATCAGGGACAATCACGGAAATACCACACAGGTAGCGGACTTCGACAAGGAGAAAGATATTAGGGGGAAGAAGATTGCGATGGGATGATTTCTGTGTTATGATTTAGCTTGGAACCTTCATTGGTTGCTTCTACATGATATAGGTATCTACTTGTAGTTGTGAGCTGCCAGGTCACCCAACCATCGAGAAACTTACTGCTGTTGATACTAATTATATTCTCTCTCGACAACTCTGAGGTCGAATGGTCTGAATGCTGATATTGTCGTGCCTCCCTTCTTCTCCTGGGTAATGAACCCCTCAGAGTTACAGCCAGGACTTCATCCTTGACAGCCAACTAAGGATAATGGGGGATTCTGACCTACCTTATGGGCTATGGCTAGCTGATGGCGGCTCGCTCGTCAGGAACTGCAAGGAGCCTCAGAGACATGATGTACGTAGTATTTGCCGGTGATATGGGGTGAGATCGTCTAGGTCTTGTTAACGCTCGTTTTCTCAAGTGGTTTTCAATGTTCTTTAACGGTTGCCTTGACTGCTCTACTCAAGAAACCTAGCTATTGTAATTGCGTGACACTCACACAAGACTCGGAGAAGTTTGGCCCGCGATCACAGCTGAAGTATGACAGCAAGTTGAGATCTCATCAATGTTGCCACTATGCATACTTTCACAGGCTTCAGGATCCCTGGCGCGGCCAGCGGGATAATAAGGCCAGGAGGATGATTGATCATAACCGGCCGAATAATGGCAACTACCCTGCGTTGATTGGAAACCTGAGGAGGGCATGCGTAATCATACTCTTAGAAAAGGTCATTCCTTGGAAACTTTGTGCGAGATAGATGACGATGAACCCATCCTCCTAGGGCTAGTGGTGGTGGTCTGGTGGGAGTGACCGTGGATGACAAAGTGAGCTGAGAGCGCTGAAAGCCTGCCCCCTTCCGCGCTAAAGCCACGAAGGAAACCCCACGCCACGGCTCCCTCGGAAGACGGCAAAGGCTTGACCTTACCTCCGCTCAGGCTAGCCAAATAGGGAAAAGACGGGTTTAACGGCCACAGGTATTTCCTCTTATGGATATCCCGGAGTTAAATTGACGGGTACAAGGCGATAAGCTTTACTTCAACCATCCCGGTAGCCCAGTAGTCGGCATGCCAAACTACCCGCACCCCACCTACTGGACCTGCACGATGCTGCCGGAGAAACCATGGCGGGAACGCCTCCAACGGAGGTGCAGGGATCTCCCACAAGAGCCTCACATCCCGCGGCCACACCGTACGATGTCGCGGGCTCGCGGAATTCGTAGTTGTCCTCGTACGTCCAGCTGAGTGTCGGGTTTAGGCATTGACGAGTCCGAGGTCGAAGCCATGACGGGCAAGGCGAGACGGTTTCCTTTCACTTGATGTAGGCATGCCTGCGAATACGTGAAAGCTCGTGAACTATAAGTTGGGTCAAGTCGCATCCATATCTGATGGCTTGGTTTGGTCTCCTGGATCATCCAATCTCCTCAGCCCAAAGCCCAGACGCAAAAAATTCTCCCAAATCTTGACGCATCTATCACATAAAGAAGCAGCACTCTACCGCCAAACTATCCCAACCTAGAAACCTACTCTGCCTCAACAACAACAACAACGACAACAGCAATCGTCATGTCGACCAACTACATCACCAACGTCGCTATTGTGGGAGCCGGCGGCCAGATGGGCAAGCACATCACGTCCGCCCTGCTCGCCACAAACAAGCACAAACTCATCGCCCTCACTCGCGAGGGCGGCGGCAGCACCCTCCCCGAAGGCGTCAAGGCCTGCCCGGTGCCGTCATACGAGGACGAGGCCGCGGTGGCGGAGGCGCTCCGGTCCAACTCGGTCCAGGCCCTCGTGGTGACGCTCTCCGTCCGGGCCAAGCCGGGCACGCAGGGCCACCTGATCCGCGCGGCCGCCGCCGCGGGCGTGCCATTCGTCGTGCCCAACTTGTGGGGGCTCGACCCGACCCAGGAGAAGCTAGCCCAGGACACGATGATGCTCGGCATGGTCACAGACCCGGTCAGGGACGCCGAGGCCGCGGGCTCCGTCAGCAGACTCCTCTTCGTCGGCTGCTCCTTCTGGTACGAGTTCAGCCTCGCCGGCGGCGCCGACCGCTTCGGCTTCGACTTCGCCAAGCGGACCATCCGGCTCCTGGACGACGGCTCCTCCCGCATCAGCGTCTCCACCTGGCCCCAGGTCGGGCGGGCCCTCGCGGCCGCCCTGTCCCTGCCCGTCGCCTCGGACGACAAAGGGGCCACGACGCTCACGAAGCTCACCGAGGCGCCGGGCGTGCTGTACGTGACCTCGTTCCTCCTCTCGCAGAGGGACATGTTCGCCTCGGTGAAGCGCGTGACGGGCACGACGGACGCCGACTGGGAGGTCAGCAGGGTGCCCTCGCACGAGTCCGTTGCCGAGGCCGGTCGGCGGCTGGCCGGCGGGGACTTCACCGCCTTCGCGAAGCTGCTCTACAGCCGGGCCTTTTTCCCCACGGGGGAGGCTGACATCTCGGCCAAGGCACACAACAGGTTGCTGGGCCTCCCCGAGGAGGACCTGGACGTCGCCACCAAGGAGGCGGTGCGCATGGCGGAGAACGACGAGGTGCCCTATTGAAACTCTGACTGAGGGCGGGGTCTTTCGTTGGGGTTGTGGGTACGATCTGCTGCTAGCCTAGAGGGTTTTATGGATGAGCATCTGGATGAGCATCTGGATACCTAACTAAGGTGATAGATGTATGACAGTACGGTGTAGTTAGGTGGTCATAATTGTAGTTCACCCAGAAGAGCCTATCAGAAAATGCTCTCTGACTTGACAGTAATTAATTTGGCTCTTCGCGTGTTTTTAGTGCTCCACATTCACGGTAACTAACTTCCATCACTCTTGAGGGGAACCAGGCGAGACTACCACAAGGGTCTTCCTTCGATCTCCAGCGGTAGGTTTTATTACCAACCATATGGCAGTATTATGCTGCCAGGTACAGTCCTGTGTCGCCACTTGACCGAATGAACTTTGAAGACCGGGGAGGGGTGAACAGGGTAGGGTCGAACTGGGTGGCGACTCCTTGGTCGCTAAGTCGAGACTTTTCGCTGTGCTCAAAGAACAGGATGCTCAGTGACTGTTGAGCCCGGCAATGCTCCGGCTCCGCAAGATGGGAGACCCTCACCAACACCAGCTCCCACAGGCTGATGACATAATCTGGCGACTTGCTGTTGCTCGGGATCTGAATAAATATCAGACAGTCTGGGTCCGTCATACCCGTTGCCAGGAAGACGACGAACATTTGTAGTATCCCCAGAGTAAATCCATCCACCCAAGGGGTATCAGAGAGGATTATCACCATGTAGACACAGAAAGCCTCCCAAACCGTGACATTAACGTGTTCATGCCCAGTCGCAGCCGCCGATTTAGCGCGCAAGGGAAGGCAGAGTTCTTCGTTAGGTAGTGCGCCGAGACCGGATAGTTTCTGAAGGAATGTCAATGTGGTGCTTGCCGCGCACGCTGCCGATAGGGCCACGGACCTGTATGTCTTGAGGCTCGGAGAATTCGGCCACATAGGTTTGGCGGAAAGCATTTTTGGGTCCCCCGAGGCCACCCGTATCACGTACTCTTCCACAAGCCCCCTATTGATGCACACATTATACCGATGCAGGACTGGGCACGGCACCGGAATCCGAGCTCCATAGACACTGCATTTTTGGGCGCTCTATCATTTCTCCGGCATGGGTGACCAAGGCTTGGGGTAGAGCCCCTCTATCTTCCGGATATGGTAATCCAGAGCCGAGCGAGCGGCATCGAAATACATATTTCGAGTGTCAAACGGCAGGTAGGCCAGAGATTCAACCAGCGCACTGTAGAGATCGTCACGGTCGACGTGCGCCTCCAGGGGACTCGGAGACGTGACCCAGAGCATCGCCAGAAAGAATAGGGACAGCATTCTGTGAAGCGAGGTTTCCCTGCCAATAGCTTCCTCTAATTAAGGGCTTAATTAAGTCGAGACACCCCTTTCTGGACCGCCCCACATCTGGACCACCAAAAAATGGAAGTAAGCCAAGACAACGCACCACCTAC